>JAWPHD010007701.1:0-125132 GCA_037043455.1 Cyrtodaria siliqua
GTGGTGGGGGTGGGGGTGAGGAAGCTTAAGGGATGCGGGTGTGTCTTAAGGTTTAAGAAAAGAAATGCGTATGTGGGAAGGGAGGAGCATGAAGCTTATGTGATGCGGGTGGGAAGGAGGTTTAAGAAAACATTGTGTATGTGTGGGAGGGTGAAGCAGGAACCTTAAAGGATGCGTGTGTGCAGGACGTTTAAGAGAAGAAATGTGTGTGTGTGTGTGTGTGTGTGTGTGTGTGGTGGGGGTGGAGAGGGGTAGGGGGTGGCGGGGGCGACGTTGCAGGAAGCTAACGTGGCATACTCCTTTATTCCCGGGAGTATCTTGGACAAATAAAACGAAAAAAAAACATTGTTATAACTGGCTTCCCGCGAGATTTTTTATTTGTGTGTGATTATTATAATTATAATAATGTTCGACTTTATGGGGTTTATTTTTGGGGAGGTTATAATAATGCGGCGAACATTATAATAAAGGCGCTGAGTTGGTTATTATAATAACATTACTGCATGTAACATAACTGCTTCCAACCCCCCCCCCCCCCTCCAACACACCCTCACCCTCACCATACTCATTTCTTATCTTAAACGTCCTGCCCATTCACATCCATCAATCCTGCTGCCCATCATCATCTCATCTTAATCCTCTTGCCAATCCTCCTGTTCAACCCGCTCCCTTAAACCGCCTGCCCACCCATTCCCCTAAACCCCCCCCCACCCCCACCCACCCACCCCCCCCCCCCCCCCCCCCCCCCCCCCCTCACACACACTAGCACATACATGCTTAATACACACATTTTCCAAAAGCCAATTCCCCCGAACATAAATTGTCTCGCGAGATTTAGAATTATAATGCACACATTTGCCAAAAGCCAATTCCCCCGAACATAAATTATCTCGCGAGATTTAGGATTATAAGACGCACATGTATCGATTTTCAGAATGTTAACATTTTGAGAATGTATACATTTTCAGAGAGCTAAGGGAGGTAATCGTACGGATGTTGTTATAATTATAATGCATACAATGTCATGTGCGGGTTATAATAAAAATGTTAACATTTTCAGACATGTGCGGGTTATAATAAAAATGTTAACATTTTCAGAATGTACACATTTTTTCAGACAGCTAAAGATGTATGGATTTTGGTAATAACGATAACACGTACAAAATCGTAGCAATGTGGTGGTTATAATAAAAAAAATCAGAGAGCTAAAAATGTATGGATTTTGATAATAATGATAACACGTACAAAATCGTAGAAATGTGGTGATTATAATAAAAATGTTAACATTTTCAGAATGTATACATTTTTCCAGAGAGCTAAAAATGTATGGATTTTGATAATAATGATAACACGTACAAAATGGTAGAAATGTGGTGATTATAATAATTCAGTTAAACATATAGTAAAAAATAATTATAATCACAGGGTCACCTGCGGCTTTCCATAGGTATCATACATGGGTATCGTCTGGTATCATACATGGGTATCGTCTTGTATCATACATGTGTATCGTCTGGTATCATACATGGGTATCGTCTGGTATCATACATGGTATCGTTTGGTATCATACATGGGTATCGTCTGGTATCATACACGGGTATCGTCTGGTATTATACATGGTATCGTCTGGTATCATACATGGGTATCGTCTGGTATCATACATGGGTATCGTCTGGTATCGTACGTTGTTTTTGGCAATAGATAAACATAATGCTAAAAACATAAATTAAAAACAACATTTAAACATTACTCATTTGTAGTACTGGTATACGTTTTTGTTCGTTTTTTCCAAGGGTTGTTACGATGTGTTCCAAACTACATTTACACGACTGGCTTCTGCTGCAATAAGTATCACGGTTATACTAGTGTTAGTGGAGGTGAGTGTTTGCATAGAAAACTGCTAGCTGTGAGAATAATATATTGAAAGGAAAAAGAAACGCATAATCAAAAAATTGCCTATACTACACTATTATATAAACCTAATTCCACGTAATATTCGAGATATATCTCGACGTGTTTTGTACAAAAAGGGGCTACAACTAATTACAGAAAGGACAACTCTGCCATGTAGTAGACCTTTTAATCAAAGTATACTTTGTTACAGGAAATTCATAAATGTAGAAGTTTTGCTTGAAAAAGTCAAGCCATTTCAGTATTGTGTTTAATGTTAAGCGATTGCAACGTTTAAAGCCTAACTTTGCTCACCTGCTTGAGCCAAATGCGCATTCTGTCGATAATGAAACTTTAAAGGGGTAACCATTAGTGTGTTCGGTGCTGTTTAAACTTTCTTTCCGAAAGGACAGACCTAATGTCGTACCATTCGATTAGCAGTAGCATATTAAACATACTATATATAGCGGAAATACCCATTATGCGTTTCTTTTTCTTTTCAGTATAGCTCTAATGGTTTTGTATTCTGAACCTATTGTAGAGCAATGATGTGGCCTGTATTAAATATATATAGGTATGCGGCACGACTCCATCAGCACACTCCGACGAGCATTCTGAAGACATCACGCAATGCCTGCATAAACAGCCGCCATATTTCATTTTTACTAAACCTTACATACCACACGTCCATGACTGACCGTGCCAAAGAGAAGAACATCACGTAGATATAGCAAAAACAATTGTAACGAATGTATATTATCAGACATGTTTTTGTTTTCCTTTCAAAATTATACCTCGCTCTCGTCTGAAATCTCATTCCGTACTTGGAACTTAGTTTACATGTATGCATGGAGGTGTGATGATTTCAGAAACCTCGCCGGAAAGTGTAGATCTGCATACCTGTCTTTATTTTCTATAGGTCGCGTCATAGCTCTATGGTAACAATAAGAGCTATGCTTCTAAAAGCTAAACTACATAATACAGATTTATATTAAAGAATTCGTGATTTTTTTTCCAAACAAGATCACCATGCTACGTAAACATACCAGGACAAGGACGTGGCTTCTAACTTTATGTTTGAATTGTTTTCACGTGATTGGTAATGTATTGTATGCAAACCATCTAACAGCCATGTCGAATGTACACAATTTTAGATACATATTTAAATGGACAATAACAATTTACAGATGTTTTTAAAATCTGAATCATGTTTCATGTATATTTATGTAAATGAAATAGTGTTTTGTTCTGCACAAAGAACGTTAAATGTCTCGATTGCAACAGTTTGCTATGACTATGACAAAAAGGGTAACTGGGTTTCAATATAAATTCATTTTAAATATAAAATCTGCAAATTTGATTGTATGTCATAGTTAAAATATGTTGCACTCCTAAAACCTGGGAGTGCAAAACCTGTGAATAAAAATGTGATGTTATAACAGAGATTCGGCGTGTTTGAATCAGGGAATGATTAAAATCCGAATAAACCGATTCTCGGGTTAGTTATTTCCTTATCGAGACCACTGAATTCCTAACCTACCTATGTATTATACGTTAAAAGAATGTGTGTGTGACGGTTGTGTTGTATATATGTTTCACGTGACGGTTGTGTTGCATATATGTTTCACGTGACGGTTTAGTTGTATATATATGTTTCACGTGACGGTCGTGTTGTATATATGTTTCACGTGACGGTTGTGTTGTATATATGTTTCACGTGACGGTTGTGTTGTATATATGTTTCACGTGACGGTTGTGTTGTATATATGTTTCACGTGACGGTTGTGTTGCATATATGTTTCACGTGACGGTTTAGTTGTATATATATGTTTCACGTGACGGTCGTGTTGTATATATGTTTCACGTGACGGTTGTGTTGTATATATGTTTCACGTGACGGTTGTGTTGTATATATGTTTCACGTGACGGTTGTGTTGTATATATGTTTCACGTGACGGTTGTGTTGTATATATGTTTCACGTGACGGTTGTGTTGTATATATGTTTCACGTGACGGTTGTGTTGTATATATGTTTCACGTGACGGTTGTGTTGTATATATGTTTCACAAATATGTGTAGATGAGCTGTTAAGCAACATTCTATCCAAGTTAACTTGAAACCAAGAAAATTAATATGTTAATGAACTCGGTGTTCTCTGGCATTTGTCATAGTAAAGTAATAATAATTTAATAACTGTAATTTGATTCGTTTATGGGTTTTTTTATACTTGTAGGTTGCGGCCATTTTCTTTAGCTTTGTGATAACCTACGTGGTAACCAAGAAGAGAGTAGAAATCGTGTAAATATAACCAAACTCCTCTATGAGAGAAATGCACGTGGTTGTGATTACCGAGCGTCACCTGTACGACGACTCAAATGAGGTCTCTGATGCAGAGTATGATGTATATATAAATAAACTGGTGATTTGGGTATATTGTGACACTTATCTAAGCATGTTTTATAGTTATATATTCTATTAGGAACTTCTAGTGCCCCGTAGTTTAACATTTCAAACATAAACATTAGTCATTCGAATGAAAAAAGGAGTTGCTCTTGAACAAAGCTTGAAAATACAATGCAGCTCATCCGAAATAAAACGGAACACAACTGTTGTACGGTTATATTGGAATACGGTTCAAATGTACCAATACGAAATTTCATTACAACAAAAAATCAAAACAAAAAACAAATAATTGTGAGGGCGTTAGTATAGTTATGTGTTACACAACGTGTTTATGAAGACTATATATAAATCAGAAATAAGATAATTACATGACAACTGAGCCACACGAAAATGAAATAAATCAACGAATAACTGTGTAAAACTACTATTAACTGTATATAAAACCTATGTGTAACGAAGCCCATGAATAACTGTGTAAAACTACTATTCACTGTATATAAAACCTATGTGTAGCGAAGCCCATGTGTTGGCAAGCCCATTTTATATGCGTACATCTGGCTATTAAAGTCTGATCATTTCTATATAACAAAAAAAATACCATATACAACGGTGTTGGCAACATGCAGAAAGAAATAGTTATAGTGTTGGCAACATGCAGAAAGGACGTATTTTACGGTGTTGGCAACACGCAGCAGGGAAGTATTTTTTACGGTGTTATCAGAAAACAGAAATGAAGTCTTGAACGGTCTTGGCAACACGCAGAAAGGAAGCGTTTTACGGTGTTGACAACACGCAGAAGTGAAGTCGTTTACGGTGTTGGCAACGTGCAGAAAGAAATATGTATGGTGTTGGCAACATGCAGAAACAGAAGTCTTTTACGGTGTTGGCAACACGCAGAAGGGATGTCGTTTGCGGTGTTGGCAACATGCAGAAAGGAAGTATTTTACGGTGTTGTCAGCAAACAGAAATTAAGTCTTGAACGGTGTTGGCAATATTCAGAAAACACGTATTTTAAGATGTTAGCATCATTTTTTCGGGGAATGAAGTCTTTCGCCGTGTTGGAAACACGCAGATGTAAATGAAATTTAGAAAAATACACAAATAAATAATAAATTATTATAGTTAACACTGTTTATTATTCATTAACGTTACATGTATAACATGTGTATGTGAAAAAAATCACCCTGGCAATCCAACAAAGTATTAATAGAGATGTGATATTTAAGATTTTATTTCTCAACAAACTTGCATACTTGTCAAGTTTTGTAACGAGTGTCGGTCTTACTTCAGCTGACACATTTTAACAATTTTATTTAACCCTTTACCCGCGAAGCACAACTATAATAGCCTTTGTGTCCATTGTAAACCAGATCAGCCTGCGAGTAATTCGCAGGTTGATCATGGTTTACAATGTCCGACTGCTAATCAGTGATTTTCCGCAAATAAAACTTTGTCACTGAAATTAAATGGTCTTAATTCAAAGAAAGAACAGTCTATTACATATATAGTGGGTTAATGGTTAATTTCCATGTTGGATTGGCCATGTCAAACTGTTTGTAAATACGTATGTAACACAACTTAATGAATAATGCAGACGTATACACGATTTGGGAAATAGAAAGATGTCATGCAAATCTTAATGTTGTCGTCAATCTTATTTCGCAAAAATATGAAGATCCAATTTTCCTTCCGGAAAAGTTGCTTTTCCTATTTGGATCGAGGTCTTGCCTGATCCATTCTCGAATTCATTCTATATGTTTGCTATCTTCTATGGGACACGAGCCGGATGAGCTCGACACTGACGTCTTTTTCTTCTCCTTATGTCTGTTTGACGACAACACCATTTAATGACATCTGATAATACAACAAGCAACACAATCTCGCAGAGACATATCTATGGAAAGCCATAGCTGTCTGCTTATAGTATTTTTCAATTCGTTATGTAGATAAGTTAATTCGTTATGTAGATATCTATTCGTTATGTACAATTGTTAATTCGTTCTGTAGATAAGTCAATTTGTTCTGTAGATAAGTCAATTCGTTATGTAGATAAGTTAATTCGTTATGTAGATAAGTTACTTCGTTATGTGGAAAGCCATAGCTGTCTGCTAATAGTATTTTGCAATTCGTTATGTAGATAAGTTACTTCGTTATGTAAACATCTATTCGTTATGTATAATTGTTAATTCGTTCTGTAGATAAGTCAATTCGTTATGTATATAAGTTAATTCATTATGTAGATAAGTTACTTTGTTATGTAGAAAGCCATAGCTGTCTGCTTATAGTATTTTTCAATTCGTTGTCTACATAACGAATTGAAAATACTAGCAGACAGCTATGGCTTTCCATAGATATCACTCCTAATTATCCTATACCACTTTCTGAACGTCTTTTGTCGGCTGCTGATGTTTTAGTACGCACATACGATGACGTTGAGGTGTCGTCTAAAGTCAGTTCTCTATGGAACGCCAAACACGACTTTGATGGTCATTTTCCATTATGATGTGGTCACTTTCATTATGATGTGGTCACTTTCCATTATGATGTGGTCGCTTTACATTATGATGTGGTCACTTTTCATTATGATGTGGTCAATTTTTGTTATGATGTGGTCACTTTACATTATGATGTGGTCACTTTACATTATGATGTGGTAAGTGTCTATTATGATGTGATCATTTTCCAATATTATGTGGTCACTTTTCATTATGATGTGGTGAGTGTCTATTATGATGTGGTCACTTTACATTATGATGTGGTCATTTTTCGTTATGATGTGGTTACTTTCCATTATGATGTGGTTAATTTATATTATGATGTGGTCGCTTTTCATTATGATGTGGTCTGTTTTAATTATGATGTGGTAAGTTTCTATTATGATGTGGTCACTTTACATTATGATGTGGTCACTTTCCATTATGATGTGGTCGCGGTCGCTTTACATTATGATGTGGTCATTTGTCATTATGATGTGGTCACTTTCCATTATGATGTGGTCATTTGTCATTATAATGTGGTCATTTTCCATTATGATGTGGTCACTTGTCATTATGATGTGGTCAATTTTTGTTAGAATGTGGTCACTTTACATTATGATGTGGTCACTTTACATTATGATGTGGTAAGTGTCTATTATGATGTGATCATTTTCCATTATTATGTGGTCACTTTTCATTATGATGTGGTGAGTGTCTATTATGATGTGGTCACTTTACATTATGATGTGGTCATTTTTCGTTACGATGTGGTTACTTTCCATTATGATGTGGTTACTTTGTATTATGATGTGGTCGCTTTTCATTATGATGTGGTTTGTTTTAATTATGATGTGGTAAGTTTCTATTATGATGTGGTCACTTTACATTATGATGTGGTCACTTTTCATTATGATGTGGTTACTTTCCATTATGATGTGGTCGCTTTCATTATGATGTGGTCACTTTACATTATGATGTAGTCTGTTTTCATTATGATGTGGTAAGTTTCTATTATGATGTGGTATGTGTGGTCACGTGGTTTTTCTTCAAATAGCGCCATCTATTGACACTGCTTGCGGAATTCAAAATGGCGACAATGATAGAAATCCTAATTTATGTTAAAGTATCCGATGAAGCTCGTGTAAGATTTTTAGAAGAAGAGTATCTTTTCATGCGATTAACAATTAACTGCTTTACAAAATTGTATTGCGGTGTCGCGGTACAAAACGTATGGTTTAAATTCACCGTGTATAAATCGGCATAGTCTAAAACCTGGGATGGAATGGAATTAGAATGCCATTATGGTATGAGATTTTGATTCCAATCGCATTCCATTCTGCTCTAAATTTCCATCCCATATTTTAATCTGTGACACATGTATATGATAAATATGATAAAATATGGGACGAATCTGGAAGAAAGACACAATGAAAAAGTGTGAAATAGGCTTATTAAGGGTCTATTTTATTATCTAATAATCAGGAAAGCATGGGAACAAAAATTCAATGTGATAGATCTGTAATTTTTTAAATACATATATAACCTCTAAGTATTAGCCAGGATTAAAGTCAATTTTTTTGTTAAGTCTTCTAGTCGTACCCTAGATTTTCTTTTTGGCTGAGACTGCTGTGGTTGTTCAGTATAATTCTGGATACATCGTGTATCACCGCAGTGGTTGTTCAGTATCATCATGAATCGTACTGAAAAATCACAGCCTAAGGTATTTCTAATTATGTATATTTTATATAGCTTTACAACACAATCTTAGTTTATATTTAGTTAATTTCTACGGATATGATCTGTCTTTATTGTTAGCGATTTAGGGTTGTTTAGTAGTCTTTTCAACTTGGGCGTTGAAGATATGATAATAGCGATGACTGTGTACACATAAAATCGAGACAAGCTAACCTTAAAGGAAGTAGATCAGGCTTTGTGGCTAAATCTATTTTAAAAAAGCTATAAAATTACCAATTTAAAATTATATACATGTAGATGGGAAATTAACAGTTTCTTATAATAAAACGCAATAATTAATAATTATAAATTACAAAACGTTATGTTAGTCCTCTTGAAAAGCATTGAAAAACTTGTTACCGCCAAGTTTAAAATAGCTATCCCTGGCGCGTAACTATAGTTAGGAAATACCTTCTTTTGGTTGTTTATTTTATATGAAAATTGCTGTTTCGTTTTGGGGTGTATTGCTCATTTAGTTTATTTTAATCAATTAAATACATATCTAATGTATAACAGTTCTAAAACAAATACCAATCCTGATGTACTTCCTTTAACCTGTTGGCCTTATTGCCAACCGACCGTTCAAAGTCGGTAACGCAGTCTTCATTTCATTGCCCCGTGTGGTTCCCGGGGGCCCCGTTTGGTCACGGGGCAAAGCATAGGGCCACTGCATAGGATCGCTTTGGAGGGGTAGGCAGAGGGGTAAAATCCCCCCACAATTTCATGTTCATTTTATCATTAGCTCTACTGGCCGAAGGCCAGCAGAGCTTATGGGATGCCGAGTTGTCCGTCGTCCGTCCGTCGTCCGTTGTTAACTTGTGTCTCGTTAAGACGATAGGGCTTTCATTTTTTATCCAATCTTTACCAAACTTTAACAGGATGTTAATATAAATGAAAGCTCCGATGAGTTCGAAAACCAGCCAGATCGGCCATGTAACAGCGGAGTTATGGCCCTTGATTTAGTTAAAAATGCTATATTGCTATATTTCGCCTCGTTAAGACGATAGGGCCTTCATTTTTCATCCTATCTTTACCAAACTTTACCACATTGTTAATATCAATGAAAGCTCGGGCAAATTTGAAAACCAGCCAGATCGGACTAGTAACAGCGGAGTTATGGCCCTTGATTTAGTTAAAAATGCTATATTTTGCCTCGTTAAGAAGCTAGGGGCTTCATTGTTCATCCGATCTTTACCAAACTTTATCAGATTGTTAATATCAATGAAAGCTCGGACAAGTTCGAAAACCAGCCATATCGGAATAGTGACAGCGGAGTTATGGCCCTTGATTTAGTTAAACATGCTATATGTTGCCTCTTTAAGACGATAGGGGCTTCATTGTTCATCCGATATTTAACAAACTTTATCAGATTGTTAATATCAATGAAAGCTCGGACAAGTTCGAAAACCAAACATATCGTACCAGTAACAGCTTAGTTATGGCCCTTGATTTAGTTCAAAACGCTATATTTTGCCTCGTTAAGACGAGAGGGCCTTCATTTTTCATCCGATCGTCACCATTTTTTTTTTTCTTTTTAATTATATTTTTTTTTTATATTTTTTTTTATTTAATTTTTTTTTTTTTTTTTTTTATTTCTTTTAAATTTTTTATTATTTGTATTTAAAAAAAAAATAATATTTTTTTTTTCTTTTATTTTTTTTTTTTTTTTGTACATGGAGGATGAGCCTGGCATGTTCATGCCTGTTAGGCGCCATATAACCTTTCATGTGTTGGTGCGCCTTAAAACCCAATTCAATCCAATTCAATTCATTTCACCACTATGCGGGTCTACGATGTCATTGCGTTTGGGTATTGTGATTTCTATAGGACCATATTCTCATGTTTTATTTATAAAACAATAGCAAAACAAAACGCAATTTCAGGAAGGAAACCTTTGCACATACACAATATAGAAATGATAAAACTATAAATCATGTATCGGAACTGCCAGTGAAAAACTCAGAGATGACATATACTTATAGAGGATTTTACACGAGTGCCCGTTTAATATTGAATTTATGAAACGAGTTTGACGGACGCACGAACAGGCATGCGAGAGCGCGCGCTCACACACACACATTGACATATGTACATGGCATACACAAACGAACAAAGTCAGTGCACATTAGCATAGCATTATAGTATGGTCGGTGAAATTGCCTTGTATGAATGTCATGCAAACAATTCAGTACAAACAATAAAAGGGCCTACGTCCAGTACATTTACGGAAGTTAGAGCACAGACATCGCGGACAGGGGGACTCAGGACACACTTGTATAAAATCGTTGTTTAAGCCTTTACAAGTTTTTTAGCTCATTGGGCTCGAAGGTTTTTGAATAGCTGGGCTAAAAAAATGAGATGCATATGAAAACGACTAACTACATCAATTCCTAATTGGAATAAACAAAATCGTATTAAATGAATACGGTTTCAGTTAGAAAACAAATATATTTGTTTATGTGCCTGTCCTTCATCGGCATAGGAAAGTTTCACTTATTGGGAGGGGTTGTGGGATGGGGAGGGTTGCGGCAAACGTTTTGAAAATATATTTGGCAATCAAAAAGTTTGTTTCAAATTGTTTTCACAAAATAAAAATAAAACATTATCCACGCCCAATTAAACTTAAACATACAACATTATCATATGGAAAAAAGTAGTATTTTTTGTGTCGCCTTTTCGAAGAAAATGCGATACTTAGGGATCACTTTGTCGTCCGTCCGTCAGTCCGTCGGTCAGTCCATCACAAACTTGTAATTTCTCCATATTTCTTCATCAAACTTTCCATATATACCCATCATGATCACATCAAGTTTTGAGCAGAATGGAATGCGATTGTAATCAAAATCTCATACATAATGGCATTCTAATTCCATTCCATCCCAGGTTTTAGACTATGCCGATTTATAGACGGTGAATTTAAACCACACGTTTTGTACCTCGACACCGCAATACAATTTCTCAAATAACTCGCTGTAAAATAGTTTAATTGTTGTTGCAATGTGTTAATCGCATGAAAAGATACTCTTCTTCTAAAAATTTTACACGAGATTCATCGGATACTTTAACATAATTTAGGATTTCTATCATTGTCGCCATTTTAATTCGCAAGCAGTGTCAATAGATGGCGCAAATTGAAGAAAAAATACGTGACCACACATACCACATCATAATAGAAACTTACCACATCATAGTGAAAACAGACCACATCATAATGTAAAGTGACCACATCATAATGAAAAGCGACCACATCATAATGGAAAGTAACCACAGCATAATGAAAAGTGACCACATCATAATAGAAACTTACCACATCATAATTAAAACAGACCACATCATAATGAAAAGCGACCACATCATAATACAAAGTAATCACATCATAATGGAAAGTAACCACATCATAATGAAAAACAGACCACGTCATAATGTAAAGTGACCACGTCATAATAGACACTTACCACATCATAATGGAAAGTAACCACATCATAATGAAAATTGACCACTCATAATGAAAGTGACCACATCATAATAGAAACTGACCACATCGTAATGTCAAGTAACCAAATAATAATGGAAAGTGACCACATCATAATGTAAAGTAACCACATATTAATGGAAAGTGACCACATCGTAATGACAAATGACCACATCATAATGTAAAGCGACCTCAATATAAAGAAAATTGACCACATCATAATGACAAATGACCACATCATAATGTAAAGCGACCACATCATAAAGGAAAGTGACCACATCATAATAGACACTTACCACATCATAATGGAAAGTGACCACATCATAATACAAAGTAACCACATCATAATGGAAAGTAACCATATAATAATGAAAAGTGACCACATCATAATGAAAATTGACCACATCATAATGAAAGTGATCACATCATGATAGAAACTGACCACATCATAATGTAAAGTAACCACATCATAATGGAAAGTGCCCACATCATAATGTAAAGTAACCACATCATAATGTAAAGTGACCACATCGTAATGACAAACGACCACATCATAATGTAAAGCGACCACATTATAATGAAAAGTGACCACATCATAATGACAAATGACCACATCATAATGAAAAGCGACCACATCATAATGAAAAGTGACCACATCATAATGGAAGTGACCACATCATATTGGAAAATGACCATCAAAGTCGTGTTTGGCGTTCCATAGTTCTCTGACAATTCGTTCTTGTTTCTCTTCGACAGATTCTGAAGAGTTGTCAGCAGGAGAGCATAGACAATACCATATGTATAGTGGAGGTGGTACATGTTTTGTTGATGTAGATTGTGCAGGAAGGTCGTTCAATATAGGCGAAATTGTAGTGAAACGGACGTTGTAGTCGGAGCTATTGTTGTAGCGTATCATCACTATGCAGACTCCATTGAAGTGGGAGTGGCTACTATAGTCGGCAGAACTGTTGTCGAAGCAGGAGGTGTAGTATGTATAGTTGTAGTTAGCAAAGTTGTTGCTATACTAGGCAGAGTTGTTTTGGTGGTGAGTGGAGCTGTTGTTGTAGTATGTGTAGCCGTTGAACTAGGCAGAACTGCTGTTGATGTAGGTGGTGCTATTGTTAGAATTGTTGGACTGAGCAGAGTTATTATTGTTGTTGTTGTTGCTGCTGCTGCTGCTGCTGCTGCTGCTGAATCTGCTGCTGTTGTTGTTCTTGTTGTTGTTGTTGTTGTATGAGTAACTGCTGCAGTAGACAACGTCATTGGTAGACTAGGCAGAGTTGTTGGACTGTGTAGATTTGCTGTTGTAGTATGAGCAGAGGTGTTGTTGTAGTATGTGTAGACGGTGTATTAGGCAGAGTTGTTGTTTTAGTATGTGTAGATGTTGTTGTAGTAGGCAGAGTTGTTGTTGTAGTATGTGTAGATGGTGTAGTGGAATAATTGTTGTTGTAGTATGTGTAGATGGTTTAGTAGGTAGAGTTGTTGTTGTAGTATGTGTAGATGGTGTAGTCGGCAGAGTTTTTGTTGTAGTATGTGTAGATATTGTAGTAGGTAGAGTTATTGTTGTAGTATGTGTAGATGTTGTAGTAGGTAGAGTTGTTGTTGTAGTATGTGTAGATGGTTTAGTAGGCAGAGTTGCTGTTGTAGTATGTACATATGTTGTAGTAGGTAGAGTTGTTGTAGTATGTGTAGATGTTGTAGTAGGTAGAGTTGTTGTTGTAGTATGTGTAGATGTTGTAGTAGGTAGAGTTGTTGTTGTAGTATGTGTAGATGTTGTAGTAGGTAGAGTTGTTGTTGTAGTATGTGTAGATTTTGTAGTAGGTAGAGTTGCTGTTGTAGTATGTGTAGATGGTTTAGTAGGCAGAGTTGCTGTTGTAGTATGTGTATATGTTGTAGTAGGTAGAGTTGTTGTTGTAGTATGTGTAGATGTTGTAGTAGGTAGAGTTGTTGTTGTAGTATGTGTAGATGTTTTAGTAGGTAGAGTTGCTGTTGTAGTATGTGTAGATGTTGTAGTAGGTAGAGTTGTTGTTGTAGTATGTGTAGATGTTGTAGTAGGTAGAGTTGTTGTTGTAGTATGTGTTGATGTTGTAGTAGGTAGAGTTGTTGTTGTAGTATGTGTAGATGTTGTAGTAGGTAGAGTTGTTGTTGTAGTATGTGTAGATGTTGTAGTATGTAGAGTTGTTGTTGTAGTATGTGTAGATGGTTTAGTAGGCAGAGTTGCTGTTGTAGTATGTGTAGATGTTGTAGTAGGCAGAGTTGTTGTTGTAGTATGTGTAGATGTTGTAGTAGGTAGAGTTGTTGTTGTAGTATGTGTAGATGTTGTATTAGGTAGAGTTGTTGTTGTAGTATGTGTAGATGTTGTAGTAGGTAGAGCTGTTGTTGTAGTATGTGTAGATGTTGTAGTAGGTAGAGTTGTTGTTGTAGTATGTGTAGATGGTGTAGTAGGTAGAGTTGTTGTTGTAGTATGTGTAGATGTTGTAGTAGGTAGAGTTGTTGTTGTAGTATGTGTAGATGGGTAGGCAGAGTTGTTGTTTTAGTATGTGTATATGGTGTAGTAGGTAGAGTTGTTGTTGTAGTATGTATAGATGTTGTAGTAGGTAGAGTTGTTGTTGTAGTATGTGTAGATGGTTTAGTAGGCAGAGTTGCTGTTGTAGTATGTGTATATGTTGTAGTAGGCAGAGTTGTTGTTGTAGTATGTGTAGATGTTGTAGTAGGTAGAGTTGTTGTTGTAGTATGTGTAGATGGTTTAGTAGGCAGAGTTGCTGTTGTAGTATGTGTAGATGGTGTTGTAGGTAGAGCTGTTGTTGTAGTATGTGTATATGTTGTAGTAGGAGAGTTTTTATTGTAGTATGTGTAGATGGTGTAGTAGACAGAGTTGTTGTTGTAGTATGTGTAGATGGTGTAGAAGGCAGAGTTGTTATTGTAGTATGTGTAGTTGAAGTTGTTGTTATATTTGTTGTAGAATCACAGGAAGAATTATGGTTGATGGGTAATGTTTTGTCGTTTCGCCTGGTTTATTACATTGTTTGATAATGCTCTCTTTTACAGAATCCTCACCGGACGCCTCACTGACTGCAATTATTTCATCAACATATTAAAGTCAATATCAAATTCACAATACATAGACGAGTCGCTATAGATGGTCGTACCCCTTTCATTTATGCATGCTCAAAACAGTTGGTTATGTTGATAAACCATGTCTAACAGGAAGGTTTGGTAATCCAAGTCTAAGGTAATGTTTGGTAAACCATGTCAAACAGCATGGTTTGGTAAACCATATTTGACAGCAAGTTATGACTCTTTAAACTAATCACATATACTTGAACTTAACAAAAACTATTTTAGCAAGACAAGCTACACTATACATACTGAAAAGAGGATCCCTTGGAAGCAACAAACACAAACAAGAGAGAAAGGTAGCAGACTCGGTTTTATTGAGTCTGTTCATGGCTAGCAACCTTCTAGTTTATAGCAACACAGAATGGGCTTGATGATCCCAAAGGACCAGCAAATAATAACACTTCTGATTTGTAGTCGAGGCGACTTTTTACGGCCGCCACTCAGCACTAAACAAACGCTAGTGTGAATGTCAATAAATACAGAAAAGGTGATCCCTTGGAAGCAACAAACATCATGGTTATATACATAGTATACAACCTACTATAATGTATTGTCAACTTCTAGAACATCATTTTCTATGTAATGTTAAATAATGCGGCGACTTACTTTCAAAGCATTTTCTATGGAACGTTGTTTTCGGGACAACTTGTGTAGCTAGGATCAGGAAATATAAATAATGGTGGCTTCACTCTGTAATATAACAAATAAAAGCATAGGCGAATCGTCATGAAAAGCTCCTTTTGTTTATTCGAATAAACATTTAAAATTATTATTTCATTTTCTGTATAATTTTGTTTCTACGGATAGCTACACAAGCAATCGTAGCAGCAACAGCTACAACAGCAGCGGTAGAAGACTTCAGAACGTTAACCTCGTAGATAACTCCTACTCTCCCTAGGGTTTTTACTGTTTTTCACCCATTTAAGAATTATCTGCAGTCTTGTAGAATGATTTGATTTGTGGATTTTATCAAGTCGTATTAAGCAGGTTTTATTTATTAAGGTACAAACATTATTTATTTTGCAGTGATAACGAAACAAGCTGCATAGCTTGTTCAAATCACTCTCAATAGCGCGGATGACAACGTGAGCGTGGTCTTGGTTCAGAGGGAAGCCTGAGAATCGGCGGGAAATCCACTTATTTATAAGGAACGGCGTAACATAAAGTATCATATAGATTTTATAAACAGCATTACACATGAAACAAGACGGGAAAACGTAACATCCAAATCAAATAAGGTCATTCAATGGAACTGCCGAGGTTTAAAACCTAATTATGATGAAATCAGTTTACTTTTAAATAAACACAACCCTGTTGCATTTTGTCATCAAGAAACTTGCCTGAAGACTAGTGATAAGATATCTTTTAAAAACTATTCATTGTGTAACTATATTTGTGATACAGGTGATAAAGCTGCTGGAGGAGTAGGAGTTTGGATTCGTGTGACTCGAAACATTGCTCACAGAACTGTTGCGTTGAAAACTGGTTTGCAAGCTGTTGCGGTCAGTGTTACGATGCACAGAGTTATAACAATATGCTCCTTATATTTATATACCGCCCAATTCTTCACTAGACCTTAAAGATTTAAATCACCTAGTTGCACAATTATCATCACCTTTTATACTCGTGGGTGATTTTAATGCACACAACTAAGGCAAGAAAGTTGAGGATTTCTTAGCCAAAAACAATTTATGTTTTTTTAATGATAACAAATCACATACTTATTTATATCCAGCTTCAGGCTCTCATTCTTCTATTGATTTAACAATATGCGATACAACGCTTTTGATGGATTTTTCGTGAAGTGTTGGTGACGACCTAAGTGGAAGTGACCACTACCCCTCCCCTTATATCTTGAAAATATCGGCTCTCCACTTCTCGAAAAAACGCAACGATGGAAACTTCGCAAAGCTAACTGGGATACGTTTCAATCTCTTTGTGAGGAACAATTAAAGCCTTCCGTTTTCGAGGATGTCGAAGACGCAACTACTCGTTTTACCAAAACCCTGCATTATATAGCTGATCAAACTATTCCAAGAAGTTTTTCGTGCGAAAGCCCGTCGTACTATTAAGGATAACAAGGGAAAATCCTGGAGATCTTATGTCTCTAGGCTGAACTCTCGCTCATCTCTTAAGAAGACGTGGGACATGGTCCGGACAATAAACGGTAAAGGTACTCCTAGTTATGAACCTCTTTTTGATCAAAAACCGAAGGCCGTTCGACCATTTGGTCTTCGTATTAAACCAAAATTAAGGGACACTGAAATCGACCTAAATTTGATTACCAAGTACAAAGTACCACAAATTCCACCGTGGACTTTGGAAACATAACAATTAGTTTTGATCTTTGTAATAGTAACAAATACAGTACAGACCCTACTGTCTTTCAAAGCAAATGTAATGAAATTAAATCGAAATACAGTAACTTTCGACATATATACACAGATGGTTCTAAAGATAGAGATAAGGTAGCTGCAGCAGCTGTTGTTCACAAACACAGCATATAGAGCCGCCTGCCTGACAAAGCCTCTATCTTTTCAGCTGAACTTAAGGCAAGTTGCCTTATATTATATTCAGGAATCTGATGATGACCATTTTGTTATATTTTCTGATTCCCTTTCATCCCTTCAAGCACTAGGTAATATAAAACATGATAACCCAGTTGTGCTTCAACTTTTAGAAAAGTACAATTCTCTTATAGTTGATAATGTTATTATTTCTGCTGGCTTCCATGCCATGTTGGAATACGTGGTAATGATAGTGCTGCTAAAGCAGCATTAGGTTTACATATATATAATGCCAAATTACCTTATACTGATTTTAAAAGTTGTATTTTAAATTAAACATTTACTCGGAGAATGGCGTTCTTCTAGTAGACCCATTCGTCGAGAAGAGGTTGTTCTAGCCCGGTGCAGGATAGGGCATACGGTCAAGCACATCTTGTTGGAATGTGTAGACTATGATTCTATGTGTTAAAGATTCTACAATGTACACTAACTTTGTATATTCATAGCTGTCAAGGTCTAATGGAAGTCAAGAGTGAGATGGGGTTCCATGGGGCGATTGTCCCTTGGTAAGGGTGTCAGGAGCGAAGCCGCCTGAAGCCCGAATGGTTTAATTTGAATTTCATGAATGTTAGCGTATACGTGTACTCGTAATACTGTTCATATGATCATACATTTCAAATGAATTCATTTAGATATCATACCAAGTTCAGTTGGGAAATTTCGCGGCGTTTTGCCTTAATTTGGGATTTTTTCACTATCAAACAAAAGCAATATTGTATGCTTAAATACATTGAAAACACATTACCATTTATATATTCTCTTGTAGTACTGTATTTCATTACCCTCACTTAAAAGAATATAGTTCCCCACTTCTTCTCTTTAAATAAAGGTTCACCACTTTGTCACATAAATGGAATGGTCTTAATTCAAAGAAAGAACAGTCCATTATATATATAAGTAGCGAGTTAATGGTTAAATGCATGTTATCAAACACCGAATGTTATGATCTAACGCGGCGCCTTTACGTTATATCATAACATTCGGTGTTTTAATATTCAGAATGATATTACATGCATTTATGTAGTGTCATGCAAGTAACCGTCTACTTGGTAAGGCAGTGACGCCTTACATTTGAGTAAAAGAGTGGACTCTGTATCAGCCTGCGAGTTGGGCAGTGATGTCTAAAGTTTGAGTAAAATAGTGGACCTAACACTAGTACCCCGGTTTCAAATGCAAATAAAACATGTATTTTGCATCTAAATTTGCTCAAATTTTGAACGCATTCTTCAAAGCAAAGAATGCATGTAATCCGATTATCTAATTGATCAGGATTGGTAATGTTTTAGAATTGTTCAAATACATTATTGTTGCATCAAATTGATAAAAAAAAAATTAAATGGACCATAAATCACCAAAACAAATAACACGGACTGACATATAAAATAAAAGACCCGAAGAATGTATTTCCTTACCTTGGTTATGCAGTGACTTGCACCAGTGATTGAACAAAAATTAATTTCACGTTTGCATGACACCTAATCAAATGACGAAAATACAACCCCGTGGTGATTAGACCCATGATGCGTATTAGCTAGAAATATTATATCAACATGAATTTTTCTGTGATCTCTTCCTAAAATGCTGTAGATTTAAAACCTGGAAAGGATAAATCCATGTAAATGAAAGTCCTGTAAAAAGTAGAAAAGCGGACTTTTAATCTACCCCCTTCATCTGTAGGTGAGGGGGCTGGCGTGGCGCAGTCGGTAGCGCGGCGGATTTGTAACCGGAGGCCCCGGGTTCAATCCTCCGTGGTGCCACTGAGTTCCGTCGGTGTGTTCTTGGGCAAGACACTTTACCTTAGCCTCGTCCGTCGGATGGGGACGTAAACCGGGCGGTCCCGTGTATCGGTCTATCCTCCGAGCACGTTAAAGAACCATAGGAATCTATTCGATAATAAGAGTAGGGCAGGTTCCCGGATTCCTATGTATCCTTCCCCTCTCTCTGGGGCGGCTCTAAATAACATATGCTGTGTTGATGAGCCGTTAAACAACATTCAATTCAATTCATCTGTAGGTGACTAACCGAAACGGCGCGACCTGACGTGCAAGGGAGATAAAAACGATATAATTTCCAGATAACTCTATATTATTAGTCCCCGGTTGAAGGTAACAAACAACTAAAGTAGGCATTTTAATGGAATATCAAATACAATCAATTAAATAGTCTTGAATATAGTTGTCTAACCTAAACATGAAAAAACTTGAATATAGTTGTCTAACCTAAACATGAAAAAAACTGGCCCGGGAATGCCCTAAAACACAGGAAATCGCAAATAAAAATCAACATAGTTTTCCGCGGGGATTTTTCGGGCCTGGCTGGAGTCAAAATGGGTCATATTTGACTTCTACGGATCGTGAAGCAGCCATATGACACTTTTCGTTTCATGTTATGTAAACTTGTTGGCATGTGTAAAATTATATCAGATAAAATAGCGCTCGCGGTTCATGTATTACGGAGCCCCGCGGGTGACATGCAGAACAAATAATGTAAAGCGTTCGCACGCTCTACTACAGCGTGCGAACGCTCTAGTAGAGCGTGCGAACGCTGTAGTACAGCGTGCGAACGCTCTAGCTACAGCATGCGAACGCTCTAGTAGAGCGTCTACAGCGTGCGAACGCTCTAGTAGAGCGTTCGCACGCTGTAGCGAATGCTGTAGTAGAGCGTTCGCACGCTGTAGTACAGCACGCTGTAGTAGAGCGTTCGCACGCTCTAGCTAGAGCGTTCGCACGCTGTAGTAGAGCGTTCGCACGCTGTAGCTATAGTGTTCGCACGCTGTAGTAGAGCGTGCGACAGAAAGATAGTGATATAATGACAAAGAGCATGGTATTAAAGGAACTAACCCGCCAATAACGCCACAACTATCCAGGTGTCCAGGTCACATATTGAGGTATATTTGCCGATTAAAAGTATAGATCATTCAAGGGTTCTTAAAATAATCGTAAAATGAATTATGAGTACTCTTAATTCGACGCTCCAGTTTTGGGGTTTATTCTGTCTGGTTAACTATTATAGATCTAATTACTATTTACTATATTAGTAAATTGATAATTATTATGCCCCCGCCGTTGATTGCTGGGAGTGAGATACAAAGGCTGACCAGTGTCCGCCCGTACGTCGTGAAATATTTTCCTTTAAATCACTTTTCCGGCATCGGCGGTGGCGGCGATGGCGACGCGTCAGCCCTTGAGTACAGTTTAATGTTTTTTGAAGGTATAGTTCTCAAACACAAGACAAGATAGTACGGACGAACGCACTGACTGACGGACGGACTGACTGACAGTGTGACTACTATATTCGGGGGGCATAACAAGAAAGAAATATGCCTCCTGTGAGATTTGAACCCACGACCCTTGGGGTTTCCAATGTACAATATCCAATATTTAAAAGATTTACATAATTCGGAATTCGGAATTAGGAACTCGGAATTAGGAATTAGGAATTATGAAGTGAAATAACAGTTAGTCAAATGGGCCGTCGTAGATACGAGTACAGTTATACTGTTATGCTAAGTTAATACATCATGTTGGACATGAAAGAACTTATTGAATTATATTTCAATATAGGTTTGTCTTATGACATATTGAGTGTTTTTGCATTTGAACACAATGCTAGAGCGTGCGATTTTTCTACATGTCACCTGCGGGGCTCCGTAATATATGCCTTGTAGTCTAGATAAGATAAGATAAAACGCAGGGGAGCAGCGTGGCCTGTTTTCAACATACTCCTAATACGAGGTGGAAGCGCCGAGTTGGGGAGGGTTTTGAGTATTGGGAGTAGGTTACCGCTCCTCACCTCTGGTTTTTATTGTATTTTTCAACTTGTTAGGATTTTAATTTGTTTAGTTGTATTACTGTCCCTAAAAACTTGAAGTTTTAAACCACAGACATAATAACAAATTTATTAATATATCTGTGATTAAACTTAGCGTTTCGATTTTAAAAAATTAGGGCTTTTTTCTTCGTTATTCTACCTTAGTAGTGTTAACTTTATTATAGGTGCAATATAATCAACAGTTAGAAATATGCAAAAACAATTTGCTTTATCATTATACAATAATAATACTTAATATGACGTAATTTAAAAAACAAATGTTTACCGTGTGTTCCTTTAACATATATAATCGCATGGATCTCAGACAATAGGCTTACATTTGTTATGAGGTCTGTGCATGGATATAAATACTTGTATGTAGGTCTATGACAATAGTATAGTAGCTATAACCAGGGGTTTATATGACGGGGATATGACACGACAGTACAAACACTGTATTCAACTAAAACACTTGTCGTTCAGGTAAGTTTATCGATTATATCCTGCATTTATCGATTGTTACTGCGCTTATCGTGGCGGTATGCGAGAAGCCTCGATGTACGATACCCATCTACATTGCAAACAGACATGATATATCCTTGTGTTACAGATTTTTTTACATATTTTGCATTGCCAGAATGCCATAACCTTTCTAATGGTGTAATTTTATTCCAAATAACGGTTAAATAAATAGGCAAAATCTCGAGTTGGAACGGAAATGTATCGCATTTTTTCTTTTCTTAGTGTTTTCGCGCATCACCATGTGTTTATTGTTTGGTCATCAAACATTTATTGTTTAATAAATATTTTAATAAGATGCATGGTTAGAAAGCCAAATAAATAACCTTTCTAATGGTGTAATTTTATTCCAAATAACGCTTAAATAAATCGGTAAAAGCTCCAGTTGGAAAGGAAATATAACTCATTTTTTCTTTTCTTGAAGCGCTTACGCGCACCGCTGTGTGTTTATTGTTTTGGTCATCAAACATGTATTGTTTAATGAATATTTACATAAGATGCATGGTTAGAAAGCCAAATAAATAACCTTTCTATTGATTGCTGTTATTTCGAACAATTCTTCAAAGGTTAAATGAACGAGGAAAAACAAAATAAAAGCGCTGCCGCAATTATCAAGCGGTTCATTTTTTCAAAATAGATCATGTTTGTGAGGATAACAATACAGTACATTTAAATGATTTACTAAGTGAGCAAAATTAAATTATCTTTTTAACTTTTCTATAGAACAACTGCAAAAACCTCGACTGCATTGTGTGAACAATTAAGAATGGTGTGATTAATGTATTCTATTGGCATAACAATCGATTGAGTAATTAACAAACACGCACGTATCAATAAAAAAAATAATAACACCGGCAAACGTGGTAATGAGAATTCGAACAATACATTATTAGTGTTTGTTTGTTTTCTTCTCGGTTTTAAAGTCGGCTGATTAAGTATTTTAATCAGTTAAAATTGTTGACAAAATCGAAATGCAATGATTGTAAAATGCTCTCATTTCCAAGTTAGTTGCTGCAAAACGTTATTGTATGTACCCTTTTCACGATTTGCGTGGGTTTTTCGTGTTTTTAGCTAATTTTTTTTTTAGTGAGTTGTTCTCAAACTAAGAAGTGCGAAATTGCGATGAAAAAAGATGACCGATGTTCGTGCTTAAAAAACACCTAAATACAATTTCAATATGTATGTTATTACTTGCAATCATCAACAGGTACTGTACTGTATAAGTGAGAAAAAAAGTTTACCCTTCCATTAAAGAGACTTTTTTTTTACCCTTCCATAAAATATACACGCTGATCCAAGATTTTTTTTTTTTAAAAATGACCAAGTTAAAATCAAAGTCATAAACCATTTAAAAACTACCCTAAACACAATTTCAATATGTCTGTTATTACTTGCAATCATCAGCAGGAACTTTGTAAGTGAGAAAAAAATGTTAACCCTTCCATAAAATATACATGTTGATACAAGAGAATTTTATTTTTTTTAAATGGCGAAGTAAAATTTTTTTTTTTGCTAAAATGAAAATCATAACCCACTTAAAAACTACCCTAAACACAATTTCAATATGTATTTTATAACTTGCAATCATCAACAGGTACGGTTTAATTGAGAGAAAAAAGTTTACCCTTCGATAAAATATACATGCTAATCCCGGAGAAAAGAAACACGACAAGCTGCGTTATACTCTTCACTGAAATACATGAACTGCACATTCAGGCAGGGAAAGCTACACCCTATACTACAAGTTAAATGCGAATCAACCCGTGAGGCAACCAGACTGCCTGCACGTCTACGTGTCCTGTCCGGAACTTAAACCTTCAGGTGAACAGAGCGAGATTCAACCAGAATGCTGTCAGCCCTCTGTGCCCACTGTGTGGAACTGAGGATGAAACGCTTGAACACTTCTTGCTGAGATGCATCAACCTACAGACAGTGCGGGACCCTATACTAGTTAACATTTATGACATTTTGAGAGAACACGACGTTACATGTGTTATGAACTCAGAAGATCTCATGAAACTCATTGCTGACTTTTTGCATATATTGCCGAGTTACCTACATAATGACACCTGTGGGCATGAGATCGAATTTAACGCAAGAAGACTGATTTACAATCTGCATTCGATGAGACATAGACTTTGTAAAGGAATAAGGTAGAGTCTTCCTGTGTGGTCACTTGCTATTAATACGTGATCTTAGTAAACATTATTAGAAACAAACAAGAAGCGAACAGTTTTAATATAGTTTTTAATACCGGTAGTGTAAAGCGTAAATAGACTATTCAGTGGTGGTGGATATACGTGTACAGTGATATTAGATACAGAAGAAGTAACCTAGCAGTACCACTGCTGGGGTTCGCCATTTCTGGCGGTGAAGAATATTACAACAACAACAACAACAATGGCCAAGTAATAAAAAAATGTTTTTGGTTGAAATCAAAGTCATAACCCACTTAAAAACTACACCAAACACAAAGTGCATATGTTTTGTATGATAAACAAAGATCGACTCATATATATAAAAAAAAAAGCGTGAAAGGCGTATAAAACAAACAAACAAGCGACTAGTAACCTTCTTCAAATCATATAACAACATGATACCAGTTTCCATCCCCGAGTATGTAATGCCATCCACTGGACGCACAAGAACACACGACGCAGCCTTCATCCAGTTACGTACTAACAATGAGCAGTACAAAAACAGCTTCATCCCTCGAACTATTCGAGACTGGAATGCATTACCCCCCGGACCTAGTGCATTCCTGCTCTGTAGACGTGTTCAGCACTCGCCTACAGACATACACGGCGTAGACAACACGACGGGTTTTTAATGATTTTAATTGTACAATACCTATTTTTTAACCATTGTGACTTGCCCGTGATGCAACGTCGGCCATCTTTTTTTCATCGCAATTTCATTCCTGGTTTGAGAACAAAAAACTAAAAAAACAATTAAAAACTTGCTAAAAACACGAACAACCCACGCAGATCGTGGAAAAGGATACTTACAATTACGTTTTGCAGCAACTAACCATGTTGTTTATAATGTCTTCAACCATAAAACGCGATAAATCATGGAGCGAAATCACATTGTACATTCTAAAACATGGCGGCTAAAGTGAACGTTAATGACCGAAGTATTCCGAATGAGTCGACGACAAGTGTCCGAGACCTATGCACTCGACCGGGATAGACGTCTTTTGTCTACAGGTCTACTGGTGTGAATTTATTTTTTACTTCTTTATTTATTTCTTTATTTTAAATATCTACGAGTAGGGTTTGGGGTAAAGGTTTACAGCAGTCTTATATACTATATGTTTGCTCTCTGATTATTATCAGGGAGCAAACAGCTTGGACTGCTTGAAGGGGTTCTTTACTGCATGATTGGGATGGTAAATCCATCCCGTCACACAGTATAACCCACTACTTCTTTAATTTACTATACCATATACCCTATACACTGGATTCTATTTGGGGATATTAGTTTTTATTTGACTTTTTATCTTACTTTCGATAGAAGTTTAAAATTGTTTACGCCAGTATTGGCTATAACTTCTAAATCTTAGTGAACACTATTCTAGATTCAACGTTGTTTCTATTGTTATCATTTTGACACCTTTGTCCAAATCATAAAATTCTATTTTTAGAATCTGTTTCTTATCTAGAGGCGAGTGTGCAGTTTCGGGAGTATTTCTACTACACAACTAGTTTCGTTTTCGACAAGATTTGTCTAATTAAATATTCTTACTTCTAATATAAGAAGAGTTACTCATTAGTTTAGCTATCTAACGTACATCTAATACTTTGTGTAAAACATTTACATTGAAAATTCTTATAATTTTACTTTGAACATTATTAGTGATAGAGGATTTTCGAAACTATTCACTACTTTATATAGAAACGTACTACATACGTTTCATTTTGTTTCCGGTTTGGGCTTTTCGTTTCATGCTACAAATATAGATACATCGTATTAATATAGTTACTTCTGATAGAGTGTAGAGTTTGTAGTGTTAATAATTTAGAGACTGAACCTCGCTTTCGAAAATCGTTTTCAAATAAATAAATATATATATATTCAAAACGTTGGTAAAACGTTTTTTCATACACTTCCGGTTTCTCGATAAGTTAGTTAAATATAGGGCATCAGGTGATCAGGGTACGTTGACATTTAGTTTTGCCAGTTCATTTTATACGGTGTATAGGATACGCTACTCCTATACATACACTAGGATATAGAGTGCATAGGACTTTAATAGTTACAACAGTGTCATACTTATATATTTTCCTTTTTTATTATCAATAGTGCAAATATTTTGTAAATTGTACACATATAGTGTTAAATTTTAGTTAGTAGTTTGACGATTAATTGTGACACGTTGTGACATAATATTTCTTAATCATATATATTCTTAAATTTAGTGATAATACAGTGTTAGAAATAGTTAAAATGTCTACCTTTAATAATTTATCTACAGAGCTTGGGAGCGCGGCCTCCGCCCACGACAACCACCACATTACCCATAACAATTGGCAGCATAGGTTTTACTTTAGGGCCAAAGGGGACATTAAGCTTACAAAAGCTATCCCCATAGTGAGATTATCTTCGATAATCTCATCAAAATTTCCCAATTAGATCAGCAGGGTCATCCCACTAAAATCTGGGGATCTTCTTATAGAAGCCAAGTCGTCGGAAGCCAAGAGCTTGATCTTTAAATCAAGCCCCATCTACTTCGATGACTTGGAGATACATATGATCACGCCTGCCACCATTACCAGAGAGGGAGTAATACATAATGTTCCGGTGGACACAAATCTATCGGAACTTAAACAGGAATTGGTGGACGAACACGATAACGTCCCCAATATACTCTCTCTCTCGGTCTTACTTAATAAGTTTGGCAGGCAGACCGGAGCTGTCAATGTTGTTGTTGGCGGGGACTCGCTCCCTAGACTCCTTAAAATACACCGCACATTTACTGCCTTTGAAGTTGAGGAGTTTGTGTCCCCTCCGATCCGTTGCTTTAAATGCCAGGGATTTGGGCACAAATATGACAAATGTGCAGGCACTGTAGCCTGCGCGAAATGTGCCCAGTCCCACCATACTAGGGATTGTACCACCCGGGGTAATATGTGTATTGACTGTGGTGGGGAACACTCGACACGATTCAGGCAGCCTCCATATATCTCTCAGCCATTGAGATCTCAAAGATAGCCAAGAGGAACAGAACCTCTTGGACTACAGCAATTGAAATATATGGCAAATCAAAGGCCAGTAAAAGCCAAGGGCGGACTATTATCCAGCCCCAAATTAAGGCCGCAGCCTCTGGTCGTGCTGAGTGGTCTCCACGGCAGATGACACGGGATCGCCCACTAAAAACAAAACAGGATGATCCTGAGATCATATCTATATGGTCCCAAAACTCACAGACCCCGAGTTGGGACATGGACACCCCCGCCCCTCCCTCCCCACATAAAGATACTCCTGCTTCTTGTTTATCCCCACCCACGGTAAAGCCTATTATATTAATAAGCGAGGGGGCCCTACTTAAAACACCCCCACCCCACCAATCTCCAACGATCCGAAGTCGCCGGTTAAATCCCGACTTACATATGCCGATATGGTTGTTAAAACTGTTGATATTAAGAGACACATTCCCACTAGCTCTCTTAAAACTGACCTGGTCCCTGTGTTAAACGGGAATACGTCTACTGTGGAACAACGCCCCTCCCATAAAATAGACATTACACAGTCTTCATACCAAGACAATAGATTCTATAGGAAACAAGGGGGACAGATCCACAGACTAAATAAGCAAGGGCTCACACCCTCTATTTTAATCCCACAGACCCCAGTGATACCCTTTAGTACTTCCCCTGTTATATCCCCTATTTTAATTATAGACGAAATAATAACCGAACAATCTATCTCCCCTAATAGCCAAGCACGGAATCAAATCGAAATCCCACCAAGGTCTCAAAAACAAAAGTTCATTACTCCATCTAACACCCCGGAGCGAAAAATTAAACAATCTACACCAAACTCTTCTGATTATTCATTGGGCACTTCAAAAACTATTAACGACTGCAGCATGTTCAATGTAACCCAAAATACATCACTTTTAACTATAGAAAAACCTTAGAACAGATTTCAATACTAGATCTGGTGGGGATCGATGAAACTCCGACTATTAGTACCCCGATTAAAAACACACCTACATTTTACGATAACTCGTCTCAAACCACCCCAGTAAAAGTCCAAGTACTAAACAATTCTATTCCTATAATTACCAACATTGAAATACTTACAAAATTAACGATTATATTGATAAACGAAAAATCTAGACCTACTGGCCCGTTGTTAATCAATCACATACATAGGGAGATCCTTAAGGGCATAGTGGATCCTAGGTGTATTGTCCAACCTCCCTCCCACACCCATAATACATTGGACACCCCACCCCCTCCTGGCCCCATACTTTCTCCAGAAAATCTGCTATTGAATAAGCATAAGCCACACAATTTTACTAGCAAAAATAATAGCAAGATAAACATAAAGAAAACACCGAGGAAAACTCAAGGAACCCTTAAAGGAACAAAAACTCCACGTAAACCAACTTCTTCCTCGGTGGCAACTAAACGACAAAATTCAAATCTTAAAAAGTGTATAAATAATTTCTTTTCGAAGTGAATAAATCTGTGAATATTATATCTTTTAATGCCGGAGGCTTAACCCATGTAAAGCACTCTGAGATCAAAGTATTCCTGGACCTTAATTCTGAAGTTGATATTCTTTGTATTCAGGAAACCAAATTTAATAAAAAGACATTCAAATCTATTCCCGGTTTTAAGCATGAATTTTAATTTTATGATAATAATAGAGCTAGTGATACCAATACGTGTGGAGGGTTGGCCGTCTACTTCAAAAATTATATTAATTATGAAAACATTGAAATTTTAGATCCGAAAGATACAGATGGTTTTACAGCCATTGAAGTACAATTATTTAAAATCTACTTTCAAGATTTTACTTTTATTCTGTCAAATTTATACGCACGTAATTGTGACTACCAATCTCTTAAAACAATAAACGGTGTTATTCTACCTTTAAAGGTAAAGAATATTCTTCTTTCAGGCGATTTTAACGCCCATCACTTTGCATGGGGCTCGGAAAAAAATACAAAACAAGGAAAAGCAATAGTCAAATGGTTGGACGAGTTCGATCTAGTCCTCCTGAATGACGGCTCCCCCACACGTCTTGATACACACAATGGTAACCTTACTTGTATTGATCTCTCAGTTACTTCTAGATCTTTAGCACAAAAAACACACTTGACAGTATTACCGGATAATTGGGGTTCTGACCATTTTCCTATACACATGTCAATACAACTAAGTTCTTCTAAAATTAATCAAGAAATTTACAATCAAAACAAGTTCAATTTCAATAAGGCAGACTGGGATCTTTTTAATATATTATGTAAAGATATTAATCTAGATAATATACAATCTGATAATATCAACAATTTTAATAACAAGTTAACCGATAGTCTTCTTAATATTATGCATGAAAGTATTCCAACATATAATAACAACCCCAAAAAGAAAAATGTCCCATGGTGGAATTCAGAATGTAAAGCAGCAGTTAAAAATAGAAAATATCTTCTGAATAAACTAAAAAAAGACGCCTCTGAAATAAATCTATTAAATTATAAAAAGGCGGAACAGGAAGCTAAAACAGTTATAACCCAAGCCAAGAAAAATAACTGGGAAACATTCATTAATACTTGTTCCTTAAAACAAAACAATTCAAAAACATTTTGGGATAAAATTAATAAAATACGTGGCAACTCTTTTTCCAGAATTCCCCTTCTTAAAACAAAATTTAGTAACAACTAACAAAGACAAAGCTAATTTACTAGCTAAACACTTTGCCAAAGTTTCAAGCAAAGAAAATCTTTCAGAGGCAACGATCAATTATCAGACGGTCTTTGAAACCGAATTTAAAAATAAAATAAATAATAATAATATTGAAGATGACGATTCCACCTTAAATATACCATTTACTCTAATGGAATTAAAAGATGCAATTGCTAGCAGGAAAAATTCAGCCGTGGGACCCCCGATAAACTCTCAAATCAACTATTCAAACATATGCCGGATTCTACTTTAAATATTTGGCTTACTCTGTATAATAAAATATGGTCTTCTAATAACTATCCTGAATCCTGGAGACTGGCCTGTGTCATTCCAATACATAAACCTAATAAAAAACTCAACGACCCACAATCTTTTCAACCCATCAGTTTAACGTCCCATCCAAGTAAACTAATGGAATTTATGGTTAAAAACCGACTTGAACACTTTTTTAGAATCTAAGGGTTTAATTAATAAATTTCAGTCAGGATTTAGAAAAGGGCGTAGCACTCAAGATCAGCTAGCCCGAATAAAACATGACATCTTATTTGCTAAAAACAAGAGCCGATCTGTTCTAGCCATCTTTCTTGATCTCCAGGCGGCTTTCGATCTAGCCTGGCATACTGGAATATTATCCAAATTATTTGACCTCGGAATTCGAGGAAACTGTTTTTATTTTGTCAAGGCCTTTCTCCAGGATAGAAAAATTCAAGTAAAGGTTGATGAAGATCTTTCTGAAGAAGAATTATTAGAACGTGGTACTCCACAAGGATCTATTATTTCTCCGCTCCTTTTTAACATTCTAATTAACGACCTACTTAATGTAGTTCAAGATTCCGGCTTGGTCGTTAGTCAATTTACAGATGCTAGTGGCGCATGGATTTCTGGGAAACGTATATATACATTACAAGCTAAAGCACAAAAGGGACTAAACTTAATTTGGGATTGGGCTAAAAATTGGGGATTTAAAATCTCCACTAGTAAAACTACAGGGATTATATTTGGAAATACCGCCCACACTTCTACAGATCTTTTTCTGGTTAATACTAAAATTATATTTAGCAACACAGTCACTTTTTTAGGCCTTATGTGGGATAGAAGGTTAAATTTTACAGCCCATATATATAACCTTTTAAACAAATGCGAAAAGGAATTAAATTTATTAAGAATGCTAAAAGGTACTGATTTCGGATCCGATAAAAAATCATTAACACTTTTATATAAAACCTTAATAAGATCCAAACTTGATTACGGATCCCATGTATATTCATGTGCGTCAAAATCACTACTTCATCGACTCGATATATTACAAAATAAATGTCTTAGAATTGCACTGGGAGCCCTAAATTCTACTCCACAGCATATTTTGGAACATGAGGCTGGCGTTTTGCCATTACATATTCATAGAGAAGAACAGATGCTTCGTTTCTGGGCAAGGGTCCAGACAAAAAAGGAATCAAATCCAGTAAATAATATTTTTGTAAATACTCAATGTCTTAATAGATTTAGTAAAAATCCCAAGCCATTCGGCACAACCATTTATAATTTAATAGAGGAATATGACCTAGACCAATATCAAATTGCAGATTTTTCAGTAGGAGTGGTCCCTCCATGGACTCTAATTCAACCTAATGTAGACATTTCCCTTTCCTCTATAATAAACAAAAACGATGAAGCATCAGAAATTAAACTGAACTTCCTACAACATAAGGATAGTAAATATAATAACTTTTTACAAATTTATACAGATGGTTCCAAAGATCCTGTCTCAGGACGTGTAGCATCAGCCTTTGTTATACCAACAAAAGATATTACTAAAATTACTAGAATCTCTGACGGTCTCTCAATTTTTACCGCGGAGCTAGTCGCTATAGACAGAGCCCTTAAATGGATTATTAAATACAAGCCTCCATTCTCAGACTCGCTTTCAAGTCTTAATTATGGCTATTAAAGACAGAACGAGTAGAACTCGCCCTGATCTTCTGACAAATATTCTATATAAATTAAATGATTGCCATATTTTAAAACTTTCTGTAAACTTGGAGTGGTGCCCGGCTCATGTTGGTATAGTCGGTAACGAAAAAGCCTGTAAATCAGGCTTGGACACCACTGCCGTTGACAAACCAATCCCTTTAGGACATACTGAAATTTACTCACAAATTCGGAAAATAATAAACAACAAAGTAGATCATTATTTAACTAATCAAATTAACAAGTTCCATACTTTCTCTAGATTTAAAACAAACTTCAAAATTCAGGAACCATTTTCTACCAATATGCTTATCGATAAAGTAATTACAAGACTGAGAATGGGGTACAATCTATTACCGGCTAGTTTAGGCAGCCACATAATTAACGACCTTCATAAGGATTGTCCTTACTGCCTAGTCCATTTTACTACGGAACATTATTTACTAAATTGTAGTCAGTTTGAAATACAGAGAGATATCTTAAAATTAAAATTGCTAAACTTATCATTACCCTTTAATTTAACTAACATTTTAGATCCTATCAAAAAACATAGAGTTTAAGTATTTAGGGCTCTCAGTTCTTTCATCCTCGGCACACAATTTAAAAAGAAGATTTAGACTAAACTACAATGTTGGACGGCCCAGTGGATTAGCGTGTATGTTTTGTCTGCTGGGCTCGAAAACACTGATGGTTTGATTTAAATTCGTTTATTCAGTATAATTTTACCAAATTGTAAACCCTTTCTATTAGAGTGCAGATAATCGTCGTATTTAACATTATATAAACGTCATATGATTACTTATTAGTCTACGTAAGTAACAACATAATATATAAACTTCTTAAGAATAACATTTGGGCCATACTCAATACTGATTGCCACCTGGTTAGACGGTCGCTGTACTGGCTCTCTGGGTGGTAGTCAACACAAAGACGTACGTTATTCTTCATATGAATATTATAAACTACTTAAATGATACAGTTATAATATGCGACTGATCCGGTGGACGCGTTGGGGCGATTTTTGAGTCTGATGACAACGCAGGCACAACGGTCCAGGTCAACCCTATACTTTTGGTGTCATGGAGATGCTTATTAAATATTAAATATGTCCTAAAAATGTCCTAAATGTTTATCTTATAAACAATAATATTACTAAGTTACATATTCCCCCCCCCCCCCCCACCACTCCCTTATGTCGTATAATTCCATGTAACACTACTTTGTATGACCCCCCCCCCCCCACCACCACCACCACCACCACCACTACCACTCCCTTATGTCGTATAATTTCATGTAACATTACTTTGTATGACCCCACCAGCCCCGGTGTGTGATTTTAATATTTGGTTGTTTTATATCAACAGTTAAGTTAATAGAAATTCCTGGCTGTCCTATTTAGTTTTATATATGCTTATTACTTCACATTGATTTTATATCAACAGCTGGGAAGATGCTATTTTTAGTTTGATCTGACGCACACATCGGGATAACGGGGTACATCATAATATTAACATGTAAAACCTATGTATATACCTCTGCTTCATGCCCTCCCCAGTGTGGCCTCCCCGTGGCTTTGGCGGAGGGACACACTCCATTTAACGTTTTTGCTCTCATAAGCGTAAAACTCATTCTGAATTATTTTATATTGAGAGATTTGGAGTGATGTCTTACTAACAACACTGGACATTTTAACGATTTCTTTTTCAACATTATATGCTTATAATTATAAGAGTCCATTCCCTTTGGAAGGGAGCATGAAGCAGACACAACATGGATTATGTATATATGTACATATTAAGTTAAATCATTTTTAAGAAATGGTGACGCGCTGGCGCTGGAAAATATAATTATTATTTATAATCATAGATTGAATTATATATATAAAATAGTCCAACATGAGCTTATTCCACCTGTGTCCCCATCACTCAGCCTCTGCCAAGTTAATCTTCTTGTGTCCCTGCAAACCATCTATTGCCATGTCTTGCGTCTGCTTGGATCCTGCCATCCGTGCGTGATTGATAAGCATTAGTAACATTATTTAAACTACTAAGATTATTATAAATAAACTACTATTGAAAACCTCGCCAAAAGGCCTAGTTGCCAACGGCGAGGAAAAATAATACCTTATACTACTACTCAGAGACCAGTCCCTTATCAGCCCAGCATATAAGAGAATTAACATGGCATAGATATGGCACAAGCAAGAGCACATTGACAAACTAAAAGACACGAGCATGTTTCAAAAAAAACTTTACTGCTGCCGGGGATGAAAATATAGGGCCCTGCTGCTGCTAATTCCTTCTTCTTCCAGTAGCTTATAAAAGCTAATGTGTTTAATTCGATTCAATTAAAAAGATAATGAGTTAAATCCGATTCAGTTAAAAACAATAAGACATATAGGTGGTCATAAGAAGAAAATAAAAATATAGTCTCAACAACAGCGATATAAAATTATGCGTGTGTGTGTGTGTGTGTGTGTGTAATTCTAAGGTTTATAGTCCGTCCGCCAACGAACACGTCAGTATAAAAGTATGCGACTAAGCGACAACTACGCGGGATCCGAAAAGTCTAACTAGTGCTGAATTACTACGCCGGAATTTACACTCGTTTTTGTGGGGCGGTTTAGTGAATGTCGACGAAACACTGGTAAAATACATACATTTACATCAATTACACCATTCGAAATTCGCTATCTTTACCATTTTATACTGAAATAATTTTCTAGTTACATTAGTTGGTTGTGATAAGTGTTTTTGAATTATTTAATATCGATTTAACTTCAAAATATAATTTTTACTTTCGTTTTCGACTTCTGACAGTCGGTTCACTTGAATTACAGAAATACAGTTGATCTACCGAAATTGACCGAAAAGGAGACACGATTTACCGAAATGAGTTTATCGGTATTTTAAACTGGATTGCATCGCAAATCCAGTCTTATGCTTTGCTGATTGCCGTCTGTCAGGCCTTCTGTCAGGCCTTCCTTCTATCATTCTGTCCATGTGTTTTGATGCATGGTGATATTGGTATCGGGGCGGCCCGGTTAGTAAGGGCCCCTGGGTTAGTGTCACATATTGGCGGCACTTTCCCCTTTGGTTTATTTCATTGCCGACGAGGATAATTCGGTGAACGCAGGATAGCCGCACTGGGGGTCTGGAGATTCGAGAAGAGCTTAGAGAGACTGGAAGAGCTGGGTATGCTCTCTTAAAATATAAAAGTGGAAGGACTCCTAGGAGTGTGGTGATACTGGGTACCAGGAGGCCAGGTTAGCTTAGTTGAAGAGAACTTGCCATGTTAATGAGGTATCTCGGGTTTGAATCCCGTACTGGCCGCATTGTTCCCCCTTGGTTTACTTTAAACATATTTATGCGATTGCTGTTTTTATGCATACTGGTATGCAAGTAGTATCCGAACAGCAGTAGTATCCGAATCTCCGTAAACAAACGACGTACGTAGCTCTTCAATAGAAAATATCAATTTAATTTAATAAAAAGATACATTTTTCATCATCAGAAGAATCGTCGTATACGAAAAAGTAAATATGTACCGAAATATAAATGATTTTCTTCTCAGCACTCATTTCCCCGCAAATGTGCGCATGGGGAAGTCGCGCGTTAACCACGCATGCGCAGTTATGTGTTTTTAATTGCTCTCCAATATTTAAACAATGCTTCCCCATGACGACAGCAGCAGACGATAATAAATAAAAACTCTAATTTATATATGTAACCCTGTTTATATAACATGTAGGCATAAACAATATTGGAAAAATACAGTACTGCAGTAAAATATCGATCGGTCAAATCTGATTATACTGCAGTAGCGGACATTTCCAATTTACGTAATGGAGACAACTCTTGTTAATATATTTAGGTCATAAATGGGATGAGTTGTATTTCTTTCGGAATGGGGCGTCCAATATGGTTAATGACCATACATGTATCCGTTTTTTTAGCAATTCGGCTACTACTTCTGTACCGCTGTCAATCAACAGTTATTGGGTACCATAATGAGGACCCCTATAAAGAGCGCGTGCGCGAGCTTGTAATCGGATGTTGTCATTTTTAACAATGAAGTGAACTTAACTTTACTCTGTAAGTTGTTTTTGTTTGAATAATATCAAATAACAACAAACAGTACAATAAACACTATTTTCTGTTCGGATACTACTTGCATACCAGTATAGTCGCGGCTTTGTCCGTCCTTCCGTCCGTCCCACTTTTGTCCGTAGCATAACTTATGATGGGACTACAGTGAAACTTCACACAATGATTGATGGCAATGGGAGGAAGTGCAGATTGCAAGAACCATAACTGTCATCATTCAAATTAGAGTTATTGCCCTTTGTAATTTTATACTTGGAATTTTTGTCCTGAGCTTCAAAAATACTGATGGGACTGCAATGAAACTTCACACAATGATATAGAGCAATGAGAGGAAGTGCAGAGTGCAAGAACCGTAAGTCTGTCATCCTTCAAATTATAGTTAATATTGCCCTTTGTAATGTTATACTTTGAATTCTTGTCCAGAGCATAACTTCCAAACTACTGATGGGACTGTAATGAAACTTCACACAATGATAGAGGGCAATGCGAGGAAGTGCAGAGTGTAAGAACTGTAACTCTATCACTATTCAAATTAGAGTTATTGACCTTTTTACTTTTATACTTGACATTTTTGTCGGGAGCGTAACTTCAAAACTACTGATGGGACTGCAATTATGAAACTTCACACAATGATAGAGGGCAATGGGAGGAAGTGCAGAGTGCAAGAACCGTAATTCTGTCTTCATTCAAATTATATTTATTGCCCTTTGTAATGTTATATTTCGAATTCTTGTCTTGAGCATAACTTCCAAACTACTGATGGGACTGTAATGAAACTTCACACAATGATACAGGGCAATGCGAGGAATTTCAGAGTGCAAGAACCGTAACTCTGTCTTTATTCAAATTAGAGTTATTGCCCGTTATTTAGAATTCTTGTCCTGAGCATAACTTCAACTACTGATGGTACTGCAATGAAACTTCATACAATGATAGAGGGCAATGAGAGAAAGTGCAGAGATCTACAACCTGTCTTCATTCAAATTAGAGTAATTGCGCTTGTAATTTTACTTGTAGTTCTTGTCCGAAGCACAAGTCAAAAACTACTAATGGAACTGCAAATTGAAAACTGCTGGATGATACAAGGCCATTTGATAAGTGGACGATACATTTCGGGGAGCATCCATAAGTTGTACCGATTTTTTTGTTGATTTAAAGATTAAAGAATCTACTGAAGTATGACGACATATATTACACAGCCAGTATGCATGTTATTGAGGTCGATAATGGCTCAAGGGCTTTAGCCCAAGTGTCATTATTGTTCTCCATGGCCGTTTTAACTAGAGGACACTGCTCACCCATAACCTCTAATTATATATTAAATTGATAGATGATATTTTTAACTGAAAAAATATGTTTGCCCTCGATCCGACCGACATGAAAAACAGGCTCTACCCAAATATTTTATAACCCCCTTTGAAAAAGAGGGAGCATATTGCTTTGCACATATCGGTCGTTCCGGTCTGTCAGATCAGTGGGTCGGCAGGTCTGCCCTGAATCCTTATTAAAGTATAAACTTTACTTGTTTTACATCGATTACGAAACAAGCTATAATACAGCTCATATATAAATCACTCTTGATGGCGCAGATGACAACGTTAGTGTTGCCTAGGTTTGGATGGCAACCAGAGAACTCTGGGAAACCCATAATTATATCCAAGCAGGCGACCACCACACCCTCTCACAATGTCTGTCTGTATTTCACTCTGTGTGGTTCCCATGACAAGAATAGGACCACTGCTTATCCAGGCTAAGGGGTATTATCCCCACCAATTCATGTTCATTAGCTAACCTAAGCCGAAGGCTCAGAATTGCGGATCACTCTTCGATTTAGTTGGGATCACTCTTTGTCCGTCGTCTGCCTCGAGTACCATATATGGTATAGGGCTCAATATGCAGGCTGATAATTTGTCCTCATTCGGCATTTTCCACCAAAAATGGGCATTCTTACAGTCAACATGTCGAGCCCTATGATGCAGTAGTTCAGAAATTTAATATGACCAGCATCAATGTCAATACTGTGATATTCTTCCTTTAATACTTAATATTTAATTTAATTAATGTCATTAACATTAGGATACACATGTCCTAGTGGAGAGAATTGAATTGAATTGGATTTTATAGTCGCACCAACATCTATAGTCATATGGCGACTTTTCAGCTTCCATTAGTGGAGTAAGACCCCAGGTGCCCCTAGTGGAGAGAGGATGTGACCTACATTTCTTCAAAAGTAGTCACAGTGACCCAACATTTTGCAGATGAAGTCAGATGTATATAAGGATCATACTGGTGAAGTTATCCTGCAAGAAAGAATTGAGATATGCATGCCATAGCGGAGACTTTGCATGACATATATTTTTCGTAAGTAGGTCACAGAACCTGAACGTTTTGCAAATGTTTTTTTATAATATTTTGGTGAAGTTGGGTGAAAATCTTGCGAGAAAGATATGGTTTCGTAGCGGAGACCGGACGTGCGTTCGCCCGGAAACACATACATACATACATTGTGACTGCTATGTTGAGATCTGTAAATGGGATCGACAAAAATTAAAAGGACTAGACTAATCAAATATAAAAGCAGGGTCGTAGCGTGTTCTCTTTTTAACATACTCCTAATATGAGGTGCGAAGCGCCGAGTGGGGGAGTGATTGGGAGTAGTTGTTACCCTTCCACAAGAGGGGTTCGGTGGCCTCCCTTGATATATTTTTGTCATCTTTGGACAAAAATGGTGCGACATTTGTTAGGAATATAGATATTTGTTATGCTTTGATAATTGTCCACCTTTACCACTCTCTTCCATCTGATTTTTATTGCATTGTCAACTTTTTAGGAAATTTTATTTATATTTTTTATTCTTTTGCGGCCGCCAGTCATCCAAGATGGCCACCATGGCTCAAATTTAAGGAAATTTCAAACGACATCTCTTCCGAAACCACTCATTCCATTCTTGTGAAATATCATAAATATGTTCCTTGGGTTGGCTTCTATCAAGTTTGTGTTTTTCGTTATCGTCGATTAATCAAAATGGCCGCCACACCGACCCAAAGTTTACATAGAGTTATATAGAAAAACATTAAAAATGACATCTTCTCTGAAACCGCTTGAAGGATTTTGATGAAACTTAAATCACAATGATCTTTGGGATAGTCGCTCTCAGACTTGTCTTTTTGCGGCTGCCAGTCATCCAAGATGGCCGCCATGGCTAAAACTAGGTCATATTTAAGGAAATTTCAAACGGCATCTCCAAAACCACTTATTCCATTCTTGTGAAATATCATATACATGTTCCTTGGGTGTTGGCCTCTATCAAGTTTGGGTTTTTCTTTATTGTTGAATAATCAAAATGGCCACCTCGGCGACCCAAAGTTTACATAGAGTTATATAGGAAAACATTAAAAATCACATCTTCTCTGAAACCGCTTGAAGGATTTTGATGAAACTTAAATCACAATGATCTTTGGAATAGTCCCTCTCAGATTATTTTTTTTGTGGCTGCCAGTCATCCAAGATGGCCACCATGGCTAAAATTAGGTCAAATTTAAGGAAATTTCAAACGACATCTCCGAAACCACTTATTCCATTCTTGTGAAATATCATTAACATGTTCCTTGGTGTAGCCTCTATCAAGTTCGTGTTTTTCGTTATCGTCAAATAATCAAAATGGCCGCCATGGCGATCCAAAGTTTACATAGAGTTATATAGGAAAAGGCTAAAAATAACATCTTTTCTGAAACTGCTTGAAGGATTTTGATGAAACTTCATTACAATGATCTTTAGAATAGTCCCCCTCAGAATTGTATTTTTCACGGCTGCCAGTCATCCAAGATGGCTGCCATGGCTAAAATTAGGTCAAATTTAAGGAAATTTCAAACATCTCCTCCAAAACCACTTATTCCATTCTTGTGAAATATCATAAACATGTTCCTTGGGTTTCCCATCATGTATATGTTTTTTTCGTTATCGTCGAATAATCAAAATGGCCGCCACAGCGACCCAAAGTTAACATAGAGTTATATAGGAAAACATTAAAAATGACATCTTCTCTGAAACCGCTTGAAGGATTTTGATGAAACTTAATCACAATGATCTTTTGGTTAGTCCCCCGCAGGTTTGTATTTTTGGGGCCTCCAGTCATCCATGATGGCCACCATGGCTAAACTTAGGTCAAATTTAAGGACATTTATCAAACGACATATTACCACTTATTCCATTCTAGTTAAATATCAAATACATGTGCCTGTTGTTGGCCTCTATCGAGTGTGTGTTTTTCGTTGTACTTAGAAAATTTGGTTAATGTTTGTATGAAAGCTTCTAGATGCAAAACTACTTCACATAATGGATTGAAACTTCACACATGTATTAGGCATCATTAGACAGCGTCATACAGTCAGGTTCTATAACTCATGCTTTTTTTAAAACAAAATTATGGCTCTTTTATGATTAGAAAAGTTGGTTAAAGTATGTATCTGAACTTGTACAGATCTCCAAGACTTCTTAATGGATTGAAACTTCACATATGTATTCGACATCATTAGACAACATCATATAGTCAGGTTCTGTAACTCATGCTCTTTTTTAACAAAATTATGGCCCCTTTTGTACTTAGCAAAATTACGTCTTTCTTCATAGTTTTCCAATAAATAAACAAGGCAGGTGGTGTTTCTTGTTATATTGATCAAGTTCGGCGATTTCCAAATTTCATCTTTCGTACTCGTTATATGCAGTTTACGCATTTTTTAATTTTAGTTCCTCTGTTTGTTTATTGTTGCAAGGTCAATTTCTCTATTATCTTCAAAGTGCTTATTATTTTTGTCTGATTGCTTTGATTGATTTCTCAATGTTTATGGAGATTCATTTTCTAGTCAAAAAACCTTTGGTTTGTTCTCTGTACCTGATTTAGTGCTTCCAAACTTTCATTATAAAACTTCTTAATATAATTCATATGCTGCTTGTATGTGTTATTCCAGATATTTGGTGATGTTTCTGCTGAAGTAAACCCTGATATAGTGGAACTCCAAAGGAAACAAACTGACAAGTTTGAAATTTGGAAGAATCAGATTGAGAAATGTTTTCAAACCAAACTACAAGAAGAAGCAGATGGGCGATTGATCATCAGCGGATCACTTGAAAACTTTATAGAAGTAGAGTGGTATTTAGACAATGTTTTCCCTAAACTTCCAGGCGAAAAAGATTCAGACTCTGACATGATATCAAATATGGACCAGTCTGAAATGCTTCCAGACCTTGTTGATAATTTCTATGCTAAGAGCTGTTGCAAATTTGAGGTTCCTATTACTAAACATGAAAGAGACTCATTCTATTTGTTTCAGAATGAACTGTATTCCTTAACAGCAAATGTTAAGAGCTTCCAATACAAGGGCAATGTATTGGAAATGGTATGTGACAGGAAATACGAAGTTGAAATAAGAGGTAAACTTGAAGAATTGAAGAAGAAGGTTAATGCAGACGTACAGAGTGATGAAATCATTTTGGAAAATGAAAATGAAATTAAATTAAGTGACAAAGCTTGCGACAAAGCTCAGCTACAGTTAAAAGGTTCAGTTTTAACCATTTTAGAAGGGAACATAATAAAAATCATGGCTTTGGATTATGCTAATGTTCAAACTGCCAAACTTGCAATCCAAGTAATTATCGGAAAGGTGAAACCAACAGCAAGAAGTAACAGAGATACAAAACAAGAAAACAGCCCTTTAGAACCTTCAGGAGCTAATTCACTAAAATTTGAAAAACAAGATTGCAAACTCAAAAGCGTACATGCTCTGATATCACCCTACAACATTAAAGGACTAACTGTGTATGTGTATGTCTCTAGTATTACAGATGTTTGTGTGGAAGGTATAGCCTCCGCAGCCAATGAACATTTGGGAAATACTGTTGGTGTAGCAAAGGTTATATCAATGGCTGCTGGTAAAGAATTTGGCAACATATGTAAAAAAGAAGTTCAGACTTGCGGAAAACTAAAGACTGCAGAATGTAGAAGTATGTGTGCTGGTGATCTACCATTCAAACATGTTCTGCATGTAGTTGGTCCAGAGAAACCTCCTGATAGAAATTCCTGTGCAGAAAAACTTTCCCAGCTGACTGAAGCTGTACTGAACTGCCTTATATTGGCAGATAAGCTGGGTCTTAAATCCATTGCCATTCCATGTTTTAGTGCAGGTATGTCAAATTCTACATTTATTGTCATTCATTGTATTGGCAAAAAGGAGTTATGTAATGCTGCGTTTTCTAACGAAATTTGATACCTATAAAATAGGATAGAATAAAGGACAGAAGTATATACATTTAATTTAGAGACTAGAGACAGGAAACAGTGTAATTTTCATTTTTAGCTCGATGTTTTCGAGAAAAAAATAGAGCTATTGTCATCATTTGATCCTTGTCTGCGTCGTCGTCTGCATCTGGGTTAATGTTTCTATGTCAGCATGTATCTCTAAAATGACATTACATAATGGATTGAAACTTCATGCATGTATTCAGTATCACTAGTCAACATCATACATCCTGGTTCTATAACTCATGCTTTTATTTTGATAAATTAATTGTGCTTCTTTTTCCATTTATAAGCATTTCAGGGCATAACATGTTTTAAAGTACAATATTTAGTATTATTGTCCACCGCCTGGCGGACTACTTTTAAATTTGCATTTCCGTCATTCCATCGCCAATTTCATTTCAAATCAATAACTTTTAATATTTATTATCAGATCTTGATGAAAGTTTAGGGCAATGTTTATGGCCATAATATCTAGGTAAAGTTTGATTACCAGTCAGATCGCACCTACAATGCCGAAGTTATGCCCCTTGAATTTTGTCAAAATTGACTTCCGTTTCCAAACAATACCTTTTATATTTATAATCCGATCTTGATTAAACTTTAGGACATTGTTTGTAGCCTTAATATCTAGACGAAGTTTGATAACCAGCCAGATCGCACCTATAATGATCGAGTTATGGCCCTTGGATTTTTTTAATTGAATATTTTTGCGATTTCCGCTTAATAACTTTAACATTTATAATGGAAGTAGTATTGATCATGTTGATAGGTTTACTTCAATTACAGACAAAATTACGATTCATTTTGTATTTTGTTGATACAATAGGATTAAACTTCTAGAACACGCTACTCTAGTAATGATCCTTTTACTAAATACCTCCTACATATCATTAAAAATTAGAAATATTTACATTTCTGTTGCATACGTATGCAATAAAGGAGGTTTCTAAATGTTTCAAGGCTTATTTTTTTAAAAAGCTTAGAAGGGAAGTGGGCGTATCTTAATATATTTGGGGGTGTAGCTACAACTTACAAGTTAAAGTTCATTGGTGTGACATACTCAGTTTTTTATTTGGCGTAACGTCATCTTGACGTTCTCTTGCAAATTGGTGTAAATGTGAGCATTATTAGGAATTTCCCTGTTCTATTTTAAGTATGATAGTGATACAGAATCTATTTTTAGTAGCATACTGATATAGATGCAGAAAACCTCTAGAGGTGATACAGATTTTTGTATTCCACTGTAAGAAAATGAAGGTACTATGTATATATTAATTGATAGGTATATAATAAAAAGAGATACGATAAAATATTGTTGTGCATTATGTAGTGAAAGTTTATAACGAAAACGAGACTGGAGATTTCGATATACGGTGATTTCCAGTTTAAAGTGAAGATATGTTTACTGAATGTATATTCAATGGTACTATGAAAGCTGATCGGTATAACTCAAATACAGAATTGTTTAATTTCAGTCTAATGATAATTTGAACGTCTTGGTTATAGTTTGTTTAAATTTCATTGACTGTTTCACTTTACAATTGCTCTTCAGCCAAGGCTTCAAAGTGGTGATCCACTGTTCTGAAATTGAAAACAAAAGTTTACATAATTATGCGATTTACGGTACAAAACAAGATATTTTTTGCAAACTTTTTTTCCTAGGATGTTGGTCTCAAAGTATGGTATCTACGCATGCAAATCTCACAGATTTATACAAATCTTCCAGATCGGTCAAATAGTATGGCCATCGTTACTAAAAGTATAAAAAGTATAAAATTCTTTATACAACTTCTTGTCATGAATTGCTGGGTAGAATTTAATGAAATTTAACAGAAAGCATCCTTATGTGGACCTCTCTAAGATTTAGTCACATCGTCCTGATCTGTCAACAAATATGGCCACTGTTATGAAAATCATTAAATGACTTCTTCTCATGAATTGCTGGGTATAATTTGATGAAACTTCACAGCAAGCATCCTTGCGTTGTTCTCTCTCAGATTTCTCCTGATCCATCAACAAATATGGCCACCATTACTAAAACGAAAAAAAATATTTAAACTACTTCTCATAAACGAGTAGAATTTGATGAAACTTCACAGGAAGCATCCTTGCATTGTACTCTGTTAGACAACAAGTAAATCTTCTTCTCGGAAACTGCAAGAGCCAGGGGTTTGATATTTTGCATTTACTATAAGCTTATGGTCCTTTACAAAGTTTGTTCAAATGGTGACCGAGGGGTCACATTTGGCCTCGCCCCGGGGGTCACAGTTTTACATAGGCTTGTATAGGGAAAAACTTAAAAAATCTTCATCTCTGGAACCACATGGCACTGAGCTCTCATGTATTACATGTAGCATCAGCTTATGGTTCTCTACTTAGTTTGTTCAAATGGTGACCCTGGGGTCGAAATTGTCCCCGCCCTGGGGGTCACAGTTTTACATAGATATGAATAGGGAAAAACTTAAAAAGCCTTCTTCTCTGAAACTGCAAGAGCCAGAGGTTTAATATTTTGCTTTTGCTATAAGCTCATGGTCCTCTACCAATTTTGTTCAAATGGTGACCCAGGGGCCACATTTGGCCCCGCCCCGGGGTCACAGTTTTACATAGGCTTGTATAGGGAAAAACTGAAAACATTCGTCTTCTCTGGAACTGCAAGAGCCAGAGGTTTAATATTTTGAATTTACTATTAGATTATGGTCCTCTACCAAGTTTGTTCAAATGATGACCCAGGGGTAAAATTTGACCCCACTCCGTGGGTCACAGTTTTACATAGACTTATATAGGAAACACATTAAAGACTTCTTCTCTGGAACTACAAGAGCCAGATGTTTAATATTTTGCATTTACTATACTCTTATGGTCCTTTACCAAGTTTGTTCAAATGGTGACCCTGGGTTCACATTTGGCCCCACCCCAGTGGTCACGTTTTACATAGACTTGTATAGGGAAAAACTTAAAAAATCTTCTTCTCTAAAACCACAAAGCACACAGCTCTCATATATTACATCTAGCCCTGGGGTCACATTTGGCTCTGCCCAAGGTGTTATTCTCTAGCACCTTCATTTTATATTCGATCTTTACCAAACTTTGTCAGTGTCTTAAACTGTCTATATCAATGTTGTTATACACAACCGAGCCCACATTTCTTGAACAACCTTAACCAAACTTGCACAGATTGTATAGGACCATAAGATTTCGAAGAAGTTCGATAATGTGTATAGGACCATAAGATTTCGAAGAAGTTCGATAATGTGCCAGTACTCAGATGATCGCTTTAGGGCCATCTTGGCCCTGGCCCTCTTTTATTGTTTCAAATTAACTCAGGTGAGCGATATAGGGCCATGATGGCCCTCTTGTTAAATAACCTGGTAGAAATATTCACCAAAAGAAGATGATGTGTCGTGCGCAAAACTCAGGTCCATAGCCAGGTCACAAACCACTTCGGGGGCATTTGTCACTTACAGTGACATTTCTTGTTTCACTTATTTATTTTGCTCAAACTGTCATAGCCTCTTTACCCGGTAGAGTGATACAGGCCCTCATGGGCCTCTTGTTACCGTAAATATGTTAAAAGAAAGACAAAAAAGATTTCAACACAGGACGTATGCCTGATTTACAGACATTTATCCGGGACAGGGAATAACTATGTCAGGGACTGGGAGTAGAAAAGATTTGTGTTTTACATTTCTATTGTTGCTTTTCAGTTCGTCTTATTTACCTTGTATCTGCCATTTTGAATATGTGTTTTGAGTGATGACAAGGGTTGACCATCTTTCAATATGGGTACAGAAAATGGGTAAACATGGATTTCGGTGAAACTTTTGGAAATTGTAAAAAAGGGTATGATTTATGCATCCTGTCTATGAACAAAATTTAAGACTACGCATTTTTCGCTCGACTGATCAGAGATCAGCAGAAGCTTATGCCGTGGTGCGTTGTCCGTCTGTCCGTCCGTCCGTCTGTCCATCTGTCCGTAAACTTTCATTTGTAGCGACTACTCTACAGAAATGTTGCCCATGAAGTCTAGTTGATCCTAGCAAAAATTCATGTTGATGTGAAATCCGAGATGGCCACCAAAGCTAAAAATAGATTTTTAAAATACAAGTTTGTAGCGACTACTTCTTGAAAACTCTTAAGTGATATTGATATGGGACTTTTTCTAAAATGATCAGCATGACATGATGTTGGTCCTTGTCAAAAATCGTTTTGATTCAATGTTAAACATGGCTGTCAGCGGCCATCTTTGTTTACATAGAGTTATATAATGAAAACTTGTAGCGACTACTCCTCTGAAACTACTTGACGGATTTTCATGAAACTTCACAGGAAGGTTGCTCTTGATGTCTAATTGATCCTAGCAAAATTTCAGGTCGGCCGGAAATTCAAGATGGCCGCTAAAAATTAATTTTCAAAAAACAAGTTTGTAGCGACTACTTCCTGAAAATCAATCAGTAGAGCTTCAAGGTCATTGACCTCTTGTTTGTACCTGCAATTTGGCAGTGATAAAACCCCTCATTGTTTTAATCTTTACATTTACAACACATTTTTGGCCATCTGATAATATAAAAGTCAAAACTTTTGCTATTAAATTCTGTCTTTTATTAGTGCCCTACCGATCCGGACCGGAGGGGACTTTAGGTTTGCCCCCCTGTCCATCCATCTGTCTGTCATCTTTTTGTCCGGACTGTAACTTTGTCATGCATCTTGGGATTTTGAAATAACTTTGCACAAATGTTCACCATAATGAGAAGGCGTGTCGTGCGCAAGATTCAGGTCCGTAGCTCAAAGGTCAAGGTCACACTTGGAAGTTAAAGGTCAGAAATAGGCTTGGCCGGGCTGTAACTTTGTCATTCATAGTGGGATTTTGAAATAACTTGGCACAAATGTTCACCATAATGAGACAGCCTTTCGCGCGCAAGACCCATATCCGTAGCTCAAAGGTCAAGGTCACGATACCTTCAGAACACAGGAATACATATTTTGCAGCTAAACACGGTAAGGTATTCAACATTCCTTCCATTATCGTTCACATGGCTACATTCAACCTTTCATATGGGTATATTCAAAGATAAATGTTTCTTCAATAACTTCAGAATTAACAAACTGGCTAATAACAACTTTATTTCTGCAATTATTATGTTGACGAAACACAGTAACCTTTGACAGCAGTTTGACATTTGTGCAATTATTGTGTTGACAAAATAGTAACCTTTGACAGCAGTGCAGCTTCTGAATTGTTAATTTTGCACAAGACCCGGTAGGGGACTATGGCCCTCCCTCGGACTGCTTCTTGTAAAATTAAAAAAAAATAGATTTTGTTTCCTGTCTTTCAGTATAAAACTAGCGGCTTTTATAAGACCACTACAATTTCCTTGTAACTGCACTTGCGTACAAAATGGGAATACTTTGTGTCAAAACACTAAATATTAAAAAAGCTTCGGCTGCTTCCATACTGAAAACAAGCCCTGGACCATTTGGCCCTCTTGATTAAATTTTTAAGAACGAGAATTTCATTGAATATTGCAGGTACTTCTGGTTTTCCTATTGACGTCTGTGCCCAGCAGTATTTAAGAGCATTAGTCCAATTCAAAGAGACGACGCTTACGCCGAAACTGCAAGAAGTGCACATTGTGGATATAGAAAAAAGTAAAATTGAGAGAATACAAACTATATTTAAAATGCGAAACAGTGGAGGACAGAGCTACAATCGATCCTTCAAATGGACTCCGATTAGTTCAGTGCCATCTGTAAACCAACCACATGTTCGAATTAAAAATGAAAGACTTGGCAGATCAAGATCTAAAGATGCAGATCAGCCTTCAGGTCATTTACTGGATGTTTCAGTTGGTGTCAAAAACTCCTCAGTGTTTAATACACCTGGAAGTAAAGTGCGAATTTACATTGCCGAAGGAGATATCACAAGAGTATTTGTAGATGCAATAGTTTGCACGGAGAATGAACACTTTTCAGGCAAGGGTGTCATTGCAGGACAAATATGGAAAATGGCTGGAGTACGCCACAGAACTTATTACAATGAAGAGAAAGGGAAGCCACATGCTATAGCTAGTGTTACTGCTATTGCCGTAGAAGATGGATCGATGATGTGTCAGTATGTCCTATATGCCGTTGCTCCACACTGGACAAGGGATTACACAACTCGCCCTCGGGACTTCAGCAGGGATCTAAGACTGACAGTCGACAGAATTCTTACAAAGGCATCTGAGCTACATATTCAGAAAGTTGCAGTTTCAATAATGGGAACAAGTGGTAATTTCTTTTCACAATATTAATTTTAAGATAACCTTAGTGGAATGTTCGGAGGGGAACTATTAGGATCACTTTTTATCTATCTGTCAGTCATCTGGTGTTATTGTTTTGCTTTAAACCATTTATCCTCAAAAATTGTATGGTCAGTTTTGTCCAAACTTCACATGGATGATTCTTACCTGGATGATCCTTACAATATTGATTATCAACTTTGTTAAAATAAGGTCAACATGTCAATTGAAGAGGCCAAAATGGTAAAAACATCTTCTGAAGAATTAGTGATTTTAACAGTTTTGCTTATCTAATGACATTAACACCAAACCCTAGACCAGGGCTCCAGAAATTGTCAGTTTCACCGGTTCTGGACCGAAATATGGAACTGCGTAAGTGTTAGCACAAAACTGACATCCCCAGAGGTTAATCCAGGTTAATCCTTTGTAACAAACCCAGATGCATTCAAGTACCCCAAATAAATGCAGAATGAACGGAAAATGAACACAGAATGAACGATGCACGATCTATACACTGAACGCAGAAAGAATGCTGAGTGCATTTTTATAAGCGCAAATTGAACGAACGAACTGCATTTTTTTAAAACGAACGCAAATGCATTTCGCTATTTCGGATTATCAAACTTCTATTATTATTCTTTCGAGTGCGTTTGAGTTGATAGTTTTAAAATTGATTTAAACGAAATGTGTTTTTCAGTATTTTAATTTTCAATGTACCGGTACATGTATAAAGAATTAAACTGTGTAAATGGTGTTTTAGAGTCGTGAAACACGGTTAAAATTTACCTTAATGTTTACTGATTCAAATTGGGAAATATTGTATTTATTGTGTAGCACAAACTTTATATTATTTAACTATACTGGCTGCATACCAGATATCGTCATTTTTGTGTAGATTCTTTAATATATTTAAATCAAAACTAGTTATCTCAAAAATATTTTTGTCGGTAGAGAAGCTTACCCCTTTGCCGTAAATATTCTGTGTTTACATTGTTCCTATTCTCAGTAACAAGTGTCACGTGACCGTTACTAAATAAAGACTGAATTGGGCCGGTCGTTTGAGCCGAATGTAGTAGTTATCGTCATGTTCAGTTTAATACCGAATAATCCATGTTTGGGATGATGAAAATGTGTGTATAGTTATTAATTGAAACATAAATATACCACTGCATATGAATACACAAAAAAAATATCTAGCAAAAAATGATATCTACAATTTAAAATGTTTTTTCAATTGTAGGTATCGGATGTAATTTACTTCACTTCGACGTTCATAATTTTAAACGAAATAACTGTCCACAAATTGAAATTGATTGACCTGAACTAGTTGTCATCCTTGGCTGAAAATTGTTAGCACATGCTTTTTGTATTTTGGGCATGTCAGATTGATTCAATGGTTCGACGTAAAAGGTCAGCTATTTTAAAAGGAAATTTTCCTGCGCATGCGCATTTAGCGCGTGATTCCCCCGATTGTGTTTTGTTTATAACGGTATTTATACAGGTAAACGGGTTGGTTTGAGAGTGTATGTTAACATTTCTAAAACATTTTTTCCTCTCCAATCGTCTGATGATAGTGTGTAGTGATTTGTAAAGTGGGGTCAAAAAATAATCACAATATTGAGCGTTTTATTGATAGTGACGAAATCTGGTGAATGACGATAACTGGTACACAACCAGTAAAGCTAAAATAAAATTGATTAAAGGTATTTCTGATAGCTGCAGTCATCGAAAATAAAATGCATTTGCTTTCATAAACATGTTTTATAATTTATTCACTTTCAATTTAATATTATTTTAATAAACTGTGAAAATAATTTACAACATTTTTTTCACTCCTGATAACTTAAAACCATTGTATTAGTCGAGAGAGATGTTGCGATTAAGAACAAACGAACGCAAATGCATTTTCTCCGTTTGTGCATTTAAACGCCCGCATTATGTTGCGTTCAGGAATGCAGTTTCGTGCATTTAAATGAATGCATAGTTTCGTTTATAAACGTTGAATGCATTCAAGAATGCAAATGATCTGTATTTTAAAAAAAATGCATTTATAAAAATGAAATGCAAACGGAATGCAAACGGTGCGCAAATGGAATGCAAACGGAACGCAAACGAAACTCAAACGGAATGTATTTTTGGGGTACTTGAACGCAGCTGGGTCTGTATTTGACAAGCCTGTTGTTATCCTTAGCTGAAGGCGGAGGGATATTAATTTGGCAATGTCCGTCCGTCCATCCTTCCGTCCTTCCGTCCGTCCGAGTTTACAGGAGCGCCTTGTGTGTCTTTTTTTGTGTATAAAGTATACTTGTGTGACCTTTTTTTCTTGTGTGACTGACACACAAGCAAGTATGTCTCTATGCGCAGGAAATAGTCTATTTTTTCATTTAAAGCAATAAAAAATTGCAGTCACACAAGGGGAGGGGAGCTTGTGTGACTAAAATGTGTCCAAATGGTAAAAACGACAAACAAAACGTCGAAAAAAGTCACACAAAGTACGAACGTACACACAAAAAACACACACAAGTTTTAGTCACACAAAGCCTGATTTTGTGTACGTCCGTCCGTCCGTCCGTCCGGAGCCATACCTTCATAACTACAAGTTGGATTTGTATTACACATGGTAATAATGTTTATCCTGATAGTGGGATGACACCCGGCTATTTTTTCTGGAATCGCCCTAGTAACGCTGGAGTTATTGCCCTTTAATTGCTAAAAATTGCTTAATTCTGTCCGTCCACAGCCATATCTTGGTAACCGCTTGTTTGATTTTCATTAAAATTCATTATAATGTTTATCCCAATATTGGGATGTGATGCGGCAAATTTATTTTAGGAATTGACCTAGTAACGCCGGAGTTATTGCCCTTTAATTGATAAAAAAATTCAATTCTGTCCGTCCACAGCCATATCTTGATAACCTCTTGTTTGATTTTCATTAAATTTGATTATAAAGTTTATCCCAATAGTGGGATGTGACGCGGCAAATTTATTTCGGAATCATCCTAGTAACAGCGGAGTTATTGCCCTTAAATTGATAAATGTCCCCTTGAATTATTCAGGCCGGGGGTTCAAATCTCACCGAAGGCATATTTTTCTTCTTCTTTATGGAAATAATTTAAAAAAAAAAGAAAGAAGAAACTTTTTTTTTTGTTCATTTTCTATTTCTTATAAGGAACCTTGGTTCATAGGGGCCCTTGTTGGATCAATTTTACGTAGAGTTATTTTTTATTATTATTATTTTTTCTCATAAGAAGCCTTGGTTCATGGGTTCATTTTTAGCTCTACTGATCAGAGATCAGCAGAGCTTATGCCGTGGTGCGGCGTCCGTCGTCCGTCCGTCCGTCTGTCCGTCTGTCTGTCCGTAAACTTTTATTTGTAGCGACTTCACAGCTGAAACTACTGGATGGATATTCATGAAACTTTACAGAAATGTTGCCCATAAAGTCTAGTTGATCCTAGCAAAAATTCATGTTGATGTGAAATCCAAGATGGCCGCCAAAGCTAAAAATAGAGTTTTAAAATACAATTTTGTAGCGACTTCTTCTTGAAAACTATAAGTGATATTGATATGGGACTTTTTCTAAAATGATCAGCATGACATGATGTTGATCCTAGTCAAAAATCGTTTTGATTCAATGTTAAACATGAATGCCAGCGGCCATCTTTGTTTACATAGAGTTATATAGTAAAAACTTGTAGCGACTACTTCTCTGAAACTACTTGGCGGATTGTCATGAAACTTTACAGGAATGTTGCTCTTGATGTCTTATTGATCCTAGAAAAATTTCAGGTCGGCCGGAAATTCAAGATGGCCGTCACAGCTAAAAATAGATTTTTAAAAAAATAAGTTTGTAGCGACTACTTCTTGAAAACTATAAGTGATATTGATATGGGACTTTTTCTAAAATGATCAGCATTACATGATGTTGATCCTAGCCAAAAATCGTTTTGATTCAACGTTAAACATGGCTGCCAGCGGCCATCTTTGTTTACATAGAGTTATATAGTAAAAACTTGTAGCGACTACTCCTCTGAAACTACTTGGCGGATTGTCATGAAACTTTACAGGAATGTTGCTCTTGATGTCTAATTGATCCTATCAAAATTTCAGGTCGGCCGGAAATTCAAGATGGCCGTCACAGCTAAAAATAGATTTTTAAAAAATAAGTTTGTAGCGACTACTTCTTGAAAACTATAAGTGATATTGATATGGGACTTTTTCTAAAATGATCAGCATGACATGATGTAGATCCTTGTGGAAAATTATTTTGATTCGACGTTAAACATGGCTGCCAGTGGCCATCTTTGGTTACATAGAGTTATATAGTAAAAACTTGTAGCGACTACTCCTCTGAAACTACTTGACGGATGTTCATGAAACTTCACAGGAATGTTGCTCTTGATGTCTAGTTGATCCTAGAAAAATTTCAGGTCGGCCGGAAATTCAAGATGGCCGCCACAGCTAAAAATAGATTTAAAATAAATAAGTTTGTAGCGACTACTTCTTCAAAACAATAAGTGATATTGATATGGGACTTTTTCTAAAATGATCAGTATGACATGATGTTGGTCCTTGTCGAAAATCGTTTTGATTTGATCTTAAACATGGCTGCTTTGTTTACATAGAGTTATATAATGAAAACTTGTAGCGACTACTTCTTTGAAACTACCTGACGGATTTTCATGAAACTTCACAGGAATGTTGCTCTTAATGTCTTATTGATCTTAGCAAAATTTCAGGTCGGCCGGAAATTCAAGATGGCCGCCACGGTTAAAAATAGATTTTCAAAAAACAAGTCTGTAGCGACTACTTCCTGAAATCAAAATCAATCAGTAGAGCTTCAAGGTCATTGACCTCTTGTTTCTTTAATGGGGAGCATAGGGGCCCTTGTTGGATCAGTTTTACATAGAGTTATAGGGAAGAACTTAAAAAATCTTCTCTGAAACTACAAGAGATAAAGGTTTAATCTTTTCTTTTTTTTTTATCAGCTTATGGACCTCTACCAGTTTTGTTCAAATTGTGACCCTGGGGTCAAATTTGGCCCCGCCCCAGGGGTCGCAGTTTAACATAGACATATATAGGGAAAACTTTAAAAATCTTCTTCTCTGAAACTACAAGAGATAAATGTTGAATCTTTTTTTTTTTTATCAGGTTATGGATCCTCTACCAGTTTTGTTCAAATTGTGACCCTGGGGTCAAATTTGGCCCCGCCTCAGGGGTCACAGTTTTACATAGACATATATAAGGAAAACTTTAAAAAATCTTCTTCTCTGAAACTACAAGAGTCTTAAGGTTTAATATTTTGTTTTTACACTCAGCTTATGGTCCTCTACCAAGTTTGTTTGAATGGTGACACTGGGGTCAAATTTGGCCCCACCCCAGTGGTCACATGTCTTACATAGACTTATATAGGGAAAAACTTAAAAAATCTTCTTCTCTGAAACTACAAGAGCCAACAGTTTAATATTTTGTATTTACACTCAGCTTATGGTCCTCTACCAAGATGGTTTAAATGGTGACACTGGAGTAAAATTTGGCTCAGCCCCTGGATCACATGTCAAACTTTGTTTGAGTGTTTATATTAATGAAAGTTTGATTTATTTTAAAGCTAGCCAAACTTTAGCCAAATACATCGCTCCCACTGAAATAACATGATCATCTGATAGTAGCCGTAGTAATGAGATGAAGTAATCAGATTGATAAATATCACATGGCCAGGTAATTAAAAAATAATGATTGATATACAATTCTACATTTCTTGTGTATTACATTAATTTTATTACTATATTATATTCACCTGCTAATATTACACCCAGTCCAGCCCTTTAGTCCCACTATAAAGTCATTGCCTTAAAATGGTACATCTTTTTTTTAAATTTACTATGGTGATGAATTTCAAAAATACTATCTAGTAGATATTCGAATTTATGAAGGCTCAAGGTCATGATTTATACTAATTTAAAAAAAATCCGAACACATTTCTTCCACTCGAGGATAATACATCATTCGGCGGGGGATATCAGTTCATCGAATTTGCTTGTTTATTCTCACTCAGTGGTGATAATTGATTTCCAGTTAGCAGATTCGCTCTTTTGACCTAGTGATAGCTCTGTCCCTATTATCGCCTTTCAGCCAATCGGAATGCTCGATTTAAACAATGTTGACACTATGAGCATTTTATTCAGTTATCGCGTATAATAACATGTCAAATGATGATGGCACATAAATAATTAAACAGTATATGTTTGAATGTTTTTATAACCAAATCTTCTTTTGTTTCTTTTATCAACATTTACGAAAAAATAATTGAATTGAATTGAACCATGTCACACAACTTACCGTAACCGTTCCATGCAGCTCAATGCATGATTAAGATGAAACAAAAAAATAATCTGTCCCGCAAATATGGATCCTGCTATAATGAGAAAAATATTGATTTTCTTTTTATGAAACTTGGTATGTTGGTAGAGGGCAATTTGGTGATCATGCACATTATTTTATTTTATTGATTTGACAAAAAATATGGTTGCTATGGCAATGGAAATAGTAAAAATACACAAAATATATTGAACATTTGATTATTAAGATAATTTAATGGAACTTTGTGTGTATGAGGTAAAAGGGAGTGAGGAATTCATGCACATCCTTTTGCTTCATTGATATGTCAAAAATTGTGGTTGCTATGGCAACATAAATTGTAAAAAACACACAAAATACAGGGTTACTCGGAATAGAAAAATTGTTTCCGCTCAGTAACCTTAGTTAGGAATGAAACTTAATGGGTCCGTCCGTCTGTCCGTAGACTATCACTCAATAACTTTTGTTAGGAATGAGGTATTGTGATGAAACTTACAGTGTAGGTAGCTTATATGAAAAAGAAGCTTGGAATTGCATTTGGGGTCACTGAGGTCAAGGTCACTGTTACTAAAAATAGAAAAACGGTTTTCGCTTAATAACTTTTGTTAGGAATGAGGTATTTCTATGAAACTTGCAGGGTAGGCAGTAGGCAGCTTATATGGAAAGGAAGCTTGGGAGTTTGTTCAAATGGTGACCCTGGGGTCTAATTTGGCCCCGCCCCGGGGGTCACAGTTTTACATAGACTTATATAGGATTTTTTTTTTAAATCTTCTTCTCTGAAACTACAAGAGCCAGAGGTTTAATATTTTGCATTCACTATAAGATTATGGTCCTTTACCAAGTTTGTTCAAATGGTGACCCTGGGGTCACATTTGGCTCCACCGCAGTAGTCACATGTTTTACATAGATTTGTATAGGGAAAAACCTTAAAAAAATCTTCTTCTCTGAAACTGTAAGAGCCAGATGTTCAATATTTTGCATTTGCTATAAGCTTATGGTTCTCTACCAAGTTTGTTCAAATGGTGACCCAGATGTCCAATTTGGCCCCGCCCCGGGGGTCACAGTTTTACATAGGCTTGTATAGGGGAAAACTTAAAAAAATCTTCTTCTCTGGAACTGCAAGAGCCAGATGTTTAATATTTTGCATTTGCTATAAGCTTATGGTGCTCTACAAAGTTTGTTCAAATGGTGACCCTGATATCAAATTTGGCACCACACCGGGGGTCGCAGTTTTACATAGACTTATATAGGAAAACATTTAAAAACAAATCTTCTCTGAAACTACTAGAGCAAGAGGTTTAATATTTTGCATTTACTATAAGATTATAGTCCTTTACCAAGTTTGTTCAAATGGTGACCCTGGGGTCACATTTGGCCCCGCCCAGTGGTTTACAGTTTTACATAGGCTTGTCTAGGGAAAAACATAAAAAAACATTCTTGTCTGGAACTGCAAGAGCCAGAGGTTTAATGTTTTGCATTTGCTATAAGCTTATGGGGCTCTACAAAGTTTGTTCAAATGGTGACCCTGATGTCAAATTTGGCACCACCCCGGGGGTCGCAGTTTTACATAGACTTATATAGGAAAACATTTAAAAAAAATCTTCTCTGAAACTACAAGAGCAAGAGGTTTAATATTTTGCATTTACTATAAAATTATGGTCCTTTACCAAGTTTGTTCAAATGGTGACCCTGGGGTCACATTTGGCCCCGCCCAGTGGGTCACAGTTTTACATAGGCTTGTCTAGGGAAAAACATTAAAAAAACATTCCTTCTCTGGAACTGCAAGAGCCAGAGGTTTAATGTTTTGCATTTGCTATAAGCTTATGGTCCTCTACAAAGTTTGTTCAAATGGTGACCCTGGGGTCAATTTGGCCTAGCCCCGGGGTCACAGTTTAACATAGACTTATATAGGAAAACATTAAAAGAAAGTCTACTCTCGAACTACAAGAGCCAGAGGTTTAAATTTTTGCATTTACTATACTCTTATGGTCCTTTGCCATGTTTGTTGAAATGGTGACCCTGGGGTCGCATGTTGTACATAGACATGTACAGGGAAAAACCTAAAATATCTTCTCTAAAACCACAAGGCACACAGCTCTCATATATGTAGCCCTGGGGTCAAATTTGGTGCTGCCCCAGGTGTTACACTCTAGCACCTTCATATTGTATTAATTTTGATATTTACCAAACTTTGTCAGTGTCTTTATATCAATGTTGTTAACACAACAGAGACCACATTTCTTGAACAATCTTAACCAAACTTGCATAGATTGTATATGACCATAAGGTTTCGAAGCAGTCGGATAATGGGCCAGTACTCAGGTGATCGAATTAGGGCCATCTTGGTCCTCTTGTTTTAATTATCGATTTTAATTTAACTGATTATCCCCGCACAGTAGGGGATAATGTTATCCCGTCTGTCAGTCTGAGCACACATTCACTACCTTAAGGGGTAGGAGGTGTGGCTTAACACAAAGGAATTCAATACAGTTTATTCATAACCACATAAGCCTATTGTACATGTATTTATGCGTGGTCATTCCATTGATCTGAAACAAAGGAAAAGCCACTGAAGGTACGTATCAGTGGGGACGTCTGTCTGAGCATCTGTCCATCTGCACCTAGTTGACACTACCTCCTCCTACAGGTACGAACTTGAAACTTTGGTATAGGGTTGGAATATATGTGTAGAATCAGATGTGCCGTGTGGGCAGTGCTAGAGGCGTGGGTGTGGTAACGAAAAAAACAGAACCCCAGACATGTTTTTGGACCCCAGGAGTTGCCGGTTTTGCTTTCTTTTCTTCAAATATTTCGTTTTCCGAGGATTGTTTTCAGTGAGGGCATAAGTTTCCCATGGACACATTTGTAGCTTAATATAATAATAATAATAATAATAATAATAATTCTTTATTTGTAGAAAACGAATAATATATAATTATATGAGTCGGGTTTATTACGGGATGAACACGCAAGACCAATAATCATGTAGCAACATGTTGTAAGGCAATAATTAAACCTTTTCTGTATTTCTTGTGCAAGAACAAAGTAGATATATGCCCTTAATAAAATAAAACGGTTAATTTTAGCTTGTTTAGTAAACAACTTTCACCAAATTAGGTAGGAATAGTTGTACCATAGAGCATTTAAATGAGTTTGACGATGATCATAATAGTCATACAATGCAAAGTTGTGGCCCTTGCTTATGTGCTCATAATATATTGTAACAGAGTCATTTGTGGTTAATTGAAGTCATATTTCCTTCTTTTTTTCTGCTAGATGATGAAAATCAGAGACCAACTCCATTAGCAACATGTTGTAACGCAATGGTAGATGCAATTCTGAATTTCGGCATTGACCGACCGAGTGGTACTGAGTTCTCTGTCAAGGAAGTGATAATCCTTGGAACTGATCCTACAGCTGTGCATATCTTTAAAACGGAGCTAGAAAAGCAGCTGGGATACCAAGGAATCTCAGCAAAGGATGATGTCAGGTACTTTTTGCCTTAATATGCATTTTAAAATGACATGGAAGATCATAAAATACAAATGTGGGTATGTATATATGAAGCAAAATCTGGGTCAGCATAAGCTGTTAATACATAGAACAACTTGCGCCAAAAATCCCTATCAAATTATTGATAACTCTATATGTCATTCCTAAATGCACTTCATAAAACATGTATACTTAGCGTAAAACAGATTATTGTCAAACAGAGGATAAACTTCCGTCCGAACCAGTCAAATACAATGTAGTATTATTATTGTAGCTGTTGTATTGATTCATACCTACAAAATTATGCAACAGGGCACATGGAAATGTGAAACATTCAACTATTCAAGACCGAGATAACACATGGTGCAAATTTGATGAGCAAATGACATATACCAGTGCCAGTAAAATATTCGGAAGAAAACGCAGGGAATTGAGTAAGTTATACTGCAGGTAGAGGTATCAAATTTTGTGCAAACAGAACAGAATGTGCGTAAAGTTTTGGGACAAAATATTATTATCCTAATGGCAACCTAAATTATTGTTATCCAGAGCACTGCTTTTAGCTATTTGGATCACTCTGCATCCATAGTCTGTCCGTCATCATGCGTCTGTCGTCCAACATTAACTTTTGCTTCAGACTACTTCTCAGAAACCACGTGGCCAATTTTGACGAAATTCGCATGGATGATAGGTCAATGCCTTTCAAAGTACATATTATGTCACTGTGACATTCACAATTGCCACCATTACCATATATGGTCAAAACCTTAACAAATCTTCTCAAGAAACAGTGAACAGATTTAGACAGTTTTTCTTTATTAATGATCGTCAGCAGCTAGACTATAAAAGTTAAATGTTTAATAATATACTTCATTTTTTTTCAAGGCAAAAAGCAAGAAGATGAAGCAGACAAGAGAGTTTTACTTACTAGTATCGACACTAGGACAACTGCCCAAGAAGGTCAAACATCATTTGTACAACCACCAATTGCTTCAATGTTATCCGCTTATCCAATAGCAGACAAACATATTCAAGACACAGCTGATGCTTCAACAGTAGTTGAAAATGTACCTGACAAGATCAAATTGGAGAAGAGAGGGACATTGTTTGTGCTTTATATTGGTAAAGTGAAAATAATACTTCCTGAAGAAATGCAAAAAGCAGAGCATTTATATATTGAAGAAGATCTTTTGTGTGTGGACAGTGATGTCTATGATATTAAAAAAATTGGCGGAAAATATGTTCTTGAAAAGATTTGTATTGCTGGTATAGTTGAACAACATACTTTCCACGGTGAACCCTACAGAAAAGAAACAATATCTCCCATAAATCCATTAATGAAGCCTGCCTCAAGCTCACAGAGACACAAACATAAAGACACAGAGAGGACAACAAATGATGATGATGGAAGTATATGAATAAGCCCTGTGTTGAAGATGGCCAGCACTCGACTAAAGTAAAGCATAATAATGATCAAACAGCTGCAGTTAGGAATACAAAACCAGCCCCAGGTAATATGTTAGGTATTATTAAACATTTGGAAAAAGCCAACATAAAGGATTGTCAAGAAAACAACTATAACATATATATTTGTACAGGATCTTAAGTATATATTGGTATTGGTATAACATGTGAGTGGTCTAAATTAAATTCATGTTGATAAGCCTTCCAATAAGGGTGCCATCTGTTAACTTGTTTTCTGTATTCATGAAGCTTCACAGGAACTTTGCAGGTGATTTCTAGTTTGTCATAAATAAGATTGAATTTCCTACAAATTCATAGATGACCACCATGACTAAAAATATACTACAAAAATAACGATAGTGATTGATACTCCTTTAGAAATGTAGAAGATATTGGTATTAACAGGAATATGGTACTAATTTAAACTGATTGGCATGGCATGTAGTTAGTACTAAATTAGGCTAATTAAACTAAAAATGGCAGTCAGGTGCCATCTTTGTTTCAATAAACATATATATATATACATTGTGTGCAAGTGATCGCTGCTGCTCCTAAACCTTTTATTCAGATCTTCTAAATGAAATTCAGTTGCAAAATCCAAGATGGCCTTCTAGTCCATAATATACTAACAAGAAGTGCCAATAGTGGGGCAAACATCTAAAAACGGTGATAATTTTTGTAAAAACATGACTGAGTTATGGTGCACAGATGTTGGACACATATGACAAGATTCTGTCTTGTTATGTCTCCCACCATGAAGTGGAGGAGAGTACATATTGTTTTTGCTCTGTCTGGCTGTCTGTCACAAATGCTGTTGCCACAATTCCTCCTAAACCGATTGTTGGATTTTGACGAAAATTGACAGAAAGCATCGGTATAATGTCTAGTTGTGCATTTCATGTTTGTGTTCCTAATCAATGATTTTTGACGGAGTTGTGGCCCTTTGACATTTGCACTTTAAATTTGTTGTCGCCGCTACTCCTCCTAAACCAAGTTGGATTTTGATGAAACTTGGCAGGAAGCATTAGTATGATGTCTAGTTGTGCATGTTTTGTTTGTGTTTCGGTTCGATGATTTTTGACGGAGTTATGGCCCTTTGACATTTTGACTTTACGTTTGTTATCGCCACTACTCCTCCTAACCTAAACCGCTTGTTGGATTTCGACGAAACTTGGTAGGAAGCATCGGTATAATGTCTAGTTTTGCATGTCCCGTGTGCCTTTCGGTTCAATAATTTTTGACAGAGTTATGGCCCTTTGACATTGTAACTTTAAATTTGTTGTCGCTGCTACTCTTGCTAAACCGCTTGTTGGATTGATATTAATATGTTCCTACCACAACCAAGTCAGTATGAATGACCATGACCTAATTTTTGGTCTAAGTTAATTAACGTAACGCAAGGACTTGGATTATCTCCGCCTCATTGTTGATGTCAGAGTATATTGACACTAGATTTTATTATTATACAGTTGCACTTGCTATTGTTTGTCAGAGGTATCGTATTGATTTGATTGGTTAAAGTATATAAATGATTGACAACTGTCGTCATGTTAACACTGAAGTTTTATTTTTTGTGAATGACAGTGCTACAGGGGACACATTTTCTAGTATTACTATTGCTGTTGTCTTTTTATGTCAAATAAAAAGAATTTTCCACAAATCCTTAGTGTTATCAAAAATGTTCAATACCCACTTCCAAACATAGCTTAGCAAGGTTGCATCTTATCCACTATCAGACTTATCTGAACTTAAGGTTGTCCAGTGGGGGAGACCTCTGTTTTTCTCAAAAACCCTCTAGTTCCAATAGGTTCTTGGAATAGGACTGTACATTCTACTTTCTTTTTCTAAGCAGCAGAGGGGGTATAATTTTGGGTTAAAATGCATAACAGAGTAAAGGTGGTTGTTATCTATGGGTGTGTACTGTGTAGTGATGATGAATTTGTATGCCAAGTTCAAACGCCTTTTGTCAAATGTTATTTGGAATGTGACCGTACATTTAACATTCTAATTGAAAAACCTAAGTCAAAATGGGAGATAATTCATGTAAAATATACAACATAGTTATGGTGCTTGTCATATGACGTTGTTTAAGGATAATGAACATGTGTGGTACGTTGCAAAGCTTTCAGGCAATTTTGTTGTTGAGCAATGAGGAAAAACGAAGTCTCTTTAACAAAAACGTCAAAACGCATAGATGAATGTCCTGAGGGACGGACGAAAATCACCAAACCATAAGCCTGTATTTGCTACGCAATCAGGCTAAAGAGACCTTTGCTTTAGTGATCTGCATGACATGCAGTTTCTCTTTCATGAAAATTTATGTTAGATTCATCATCAAGATAACTACTCTCTTAAACTTTTAATCAGTTCTCTTAAAGGGACTGGAGGTGATCAGGAAGAATAATGGGTGTCATTCCAAATACGAGTAAACCTTTCAGTTGCATATACCAGGGGCGGATCCAGGATTTCAGATTGGGGGGGGGCGTAAGATTTTGGTTAATTTTCGGGTCCGTTTTTAGCCTCATAAAACGTTTGCGGTAGTGCATTGATAGGGTAAAAAAGTCTGTTTTCAAGTAAAAGGATTTAACAATGTGTTCATTAAACCACTCAATAGCCATTATGCGTCGAGCGAGCGAGATTTTTTTTATACTGAGGGCGTGTGTCGAAATTGTTTGATATTTTATCTACAATAACATGGACATACATGTATGATCCCCCCCCCCCCCCACCCCCCCTCCAACCACCAGTTACTCTTCCAGATTACCTCCAGTCCCTTCAAACATGATGCCTAGTTTAAGTTTTAACTTAATAACATTAAAGCAGAACTTGGTCCTAAATCAACAAATCTGCTTTTGATATGTTTTTAAGTATTAAATATCATTATAAATACGATTTTTACTATGCCATTGATGTATGTTCAGTAAAAATATGTTTTTAAAGATAAAAATCGAACGGGCGAACAGGCATTGCTTAAATATCGAAAAAAATCTAAGGGGGAAAAACTCTTGCGCGAATTACCGGAAGTGACGTCATTGGGAACAAACTATTTTTTGTTTACATTGGGACTGAACGCAAAACAGTATACCTTGTGTGAAAATGCGAGAATTAAGCGATCATGATACCGAGTCAGAGGAAATGCCAGTGATAAGACGGTTACACAATGTGCAACCTTACGATTTTGAGCCAGAATACGTGTCTGAGGACGAAAATACATCGGATTCATCAAATGATGATGAAGTCGAACGCGGTGCAAATGGAGAGCTTGTAAAGTGTCATGTCATTCGTTACGTTCAGCGGTTCATTACACTATTCACTAATCTAACAAAATAATGTCTTTATACACTGACAGCAACAACGAACAAAAAACAACATAAACATTGTTTTCGTCGAAATCTGACCGTAAGTCACCCGCAACACTGCAATATCTTGGTACATACACAATAACCGCGAAAATGTAGTATATTCCGAATGAATGGACCTGGTCTAAATACGAGCGTCAGATTTTTTTGGCCGATAAGTAGACATGGAACAAATATATTTATTAGATATTATCCATAATTGATAAAAAAATTTAATAAAAACAATAATAAATGAAACAGCATATAATTTCGGCACCATAATTTCTATAGTATTATATATTTACCATAAGTCGCCATTACACCAAACACTCTAGGAGCGGTGTTTGTAATATGACACGCTCTCCCTAAATATCAATACAGACTAATCAAATACTGCGGTGCACTATTGAAGTACAGCCTAATTAGGGTACATACGTCGGTATATCACAAAAGCACGCACCATTTAGGGAAACCTAGTTTTATGATATATTTCCTGTTTATTGCAATTACTTGAGCGGTGTAATACCGCCGAGGGCAGACGCGTATTGCACATGATATGCGAGCTCTAATTGTCGTGCACAAAGACAGAAAAATACTATGATTTAAATAATATAGCCAAATGTATTATGAGCACGATATAGACAGTTAGTAAGTATACTTACTCATGTATACTTACTCCTGATATACAGATCGAAAACAGACCAAACATATCAAATTACCATAATATAAAGTATATTATTCTATTATACTTGTTTTACTTATTGCACGAGCTAAGAGGCGTTATTGTTGTTGCTTTGCCATAAAACATTACTGAATTAATATAAAAGCTAGTAATATTATTAATTTTCTGCCTTGTAATAGATATCCATGAAACATTTTGTATTTTTTTTCAAATCCATAGACCTATATATGTTGATAATATATATTTATAACACTACTGGCAGAAGGGGTGTATAATTTAAAATTATTAAAATTAAAATTTGGAAACAAAGACACAGTGTTTATTTCACCGGATTCATTTAAATTTATATGCTGAACGTTCTTAGCAATATTTTAAAAAATGACGGCTACATATTATTAGCGCTGTCAACTCTTCATTGATTCACGTAAAGACGCATGCTTCTAATTCAACAGCTAAACATTCACGGTGTATATAAAGATCTAAGACTATACACCTTTCTTCAATTTATCATACGTATACCCGATGAGGTGCTAAGATAATTGAACATAAATTTCAATCTTACTTCATGTATGAATTTCCTCCTCAACGCCGGTCGAATAGGCGAATACAACTTGCTTGGAGACGGCGGGGTTATGCACTTCTCATTTTTATAGTCAAATATCATTGGTACCGCTGTTGATTTTAATATGCATGGCCTTTTGTTCTCCAAATTCAAAGATAATGAAACCAAAGGATGGACTTCCCACGAAGTCAACTCAAAATGTTTGCTACAACCCCTGCGAGTTGAAGTTCATGAATTCATGAATGCTTCATGAACTTTACAAACAGTTCATGAACAGTTCTTGATCGATTCATGAAATTGAAGAGGCTAAGTTCATGAACTAAAGTTCATGAATGGTTCATGAACACAAATTCATGAACCAATGAAGAATGGTTCATGAACAAGATGGTTTAATATTTTATTCAAGAAAAATTCATGATTTGGTTCAAGAACTAATGATGAACTTTTCATGAACCTGAACAAATTATGTGGTTCAAGAAATGTTCATGAAATATTCTCGACTTGGTTTAAGAACTAATGAAGAACTTTTCATGAACCTGAAAAATTAAAATGGTTCAAAAAAGGTTCATGAAATATTCTTGACTTTGTTTAAGAACTAATGAAGAACTTTTCATGAATCTGAAAAATTTAAATGGTTCAAAAAAGATTCATGAAATATTCTTGACTTGGTTTAAGAATTAATGAAGAACTTTTCATGAACCTGAACAAACGTGTGTGGTTCAAGAAAGGTTCATTAAATATTTTTGACTTGGTTTAAGAACTAATGAAGAACTTTTCATGAACCTGAACAATAACATAGTTCAAAAAAGGTTCATGAAATATTCTTGACTTGGTTTATTGATTCAGAAAATCAGGTAAACTTCTACTACTACTGTTGTTGTTGCTGCTGCTACTGGTGTTACTACTACATGCACTACTTCTACTACTACTACTGCTGCTCTACTACTACTACTACTGCTGATGTTGTTGCTGCTGCTACTGCTGTTACTACTACATGTATTATTTCTACTACTACTACTACTATTACTACTGATGTTGCTGCTTGCTCTACTTCTAATACTTCTACTACTACTGCTGTTGTTGCTGCTGCTACTGGTGTTACTACTACATGTACTACTTCTACTACTACTACTGCTGCTACTACTACTATTACTACTGCTGTTGCTGCTGCTCTACTACTAATACTTCTACAACTACTACTGCTGTTGTTGCTGCTGCTACTGGTGTTACTACTACATGCACTACTTGTACCACTACTGCTATTACTCCTACTTATGTTGCTGCTCTACTCTATATTCCTACTTCTACTAGTACTGCTGCTGTTGATGCTGCTGCTGCTACTGCTGTTACTACTACATGCACTATTTCTACTACTACTGCTGTTACTACTACTACTACTACTGCTGCTCTACTACTACTCATGTTGTTGCTGCTGCTACTGCTGTTACTACTACATGTACTACTTCTACTACTACTACTGCTGTTACTAATACTACTACTACTGCTGCTGCACTACTGTGGCATCAGCAGTGAGAACAACAACCATTAGGCATCAGCAGTGAGAACAACAACCATTAATAAAATTAAAAAAGAAATTATAATAAAATTAACATTGATTGAACATTGATTATAATAATATAAATAATTGATCACTGTTTTCTTTGAATTGGCTACACAGTCAAATGATGTTCAAACACCTGTATAATAAACACAATGAACATGTGTATCAGATACAGTCATGTACTGGGATCAGTTAACAGATTTCTAAAATACTGAAAGACAGACCGGTCTTAATGTAGCCCTTTGTATTGGCAAGTCAGGATAAATTCCCAAGAGAATCATTGCCAGATGTGAGGTGATAAGAGGATTATGTCCATCTATTGGCCATACATTAGTGGTACATTTAGCATAATATACTCTGAATTAACCTTAATGTTACCCCTGATCTGAAGAGAGTTGATTGGTTAAACAAAATACTGGCCATTTTGAATATTTCTCATCATGTTGGGCACATGTATTTGTTTATTATCTAATTTAATGAAGTACTAAATTGTGAAATCATTTGTACTGAAACTCTTGATTCTGTTGGATACAAGTGACTGGCTATATTTTACTGAAGGATAATAAATAAGACAGAAGCTTGACTACAGTACTGAGTAGAATGAAATGTGATGTTTACAGTCAGGTATGTACTAATCTACTTCAAATTATCAATACAAGTAATGTTCATCAAATATTTTGAAATGTCTCAGATTGCCAGTGAATTAATTTTATATTTATTTGAAAGTAGAAAGCTTAGACTTATTGTTCATTGTTTGACTATTTTAAAAGCTGCTGAAGCAGATGTCAACATCTTCCTATAATCATTTGGCCTATTTTCGCTGTTATGGACACCCATGGTGAAGAAGAGATTTATCCAAACCTCTTTAAAACAGATGATATAAACAACTCATAAATATGACTTAATTGTTCTTAAACATGACTTGTATATGTTTTCACAGGACAGTGATTTAAATTCACTTGTAATAAACTTAAAAATACTTTTTTAGAACTGAAAGAGACTGCTTTCATTAGGGGCCATGAGGGGCTGGTACCAGACAAACCAGGAGATGAAGTCTTGGAGGAAACATGTTCCATATTTTGCATGTAAAAGTAAGTTTCCCATGTATCTTTGGTTAGACTTACCGTATATACATTTCGGAATTGCAGTAGACATTAAGCTACTAATTCTCTGATAACTAGTTTACTGTTCCAAATTGAAATCAATAATAAGAGCAACTAATCTTATCTGATAATTCTGCTCTCCTTTTTAAAAAATATGTTGAATAAGTAGATTGGCCACATTACATTTAGGCTAGCACTTAGCAGCACTTGGCTAATTGTCATATTTTATCCACCTTTAAATTCTAAATTTGCCTTTTATTTCTAATCTTAAAGTATATTGTAAATAGGAATATGATCTGTGTATTTTCTTTCAGAATATGTCAGACCTTAGCATGAACCAAGAAACACAGGATGAACACATTACCGGGAACCAAGATTTAGGATTCTTTCATATGGTTATATGCACTATAAGTACATTATTTTGTAGTGTTTTTTATTTTAATGATTGTAAAATGGTTTAAGCTTAAATCGATCATATTTATGTTATTGGGCAGATGTTGAAATGATGCAAATTCAACCTGTAAGAACATCCGATTAATTTTAAATATATTTTTTTCTAAAAGAATAATTTAGTTTAAACACAACATATCAAGAAAACTTTGTATAAGCCGGTGTCAAATAGGTTGCTGTAAAATTTATTTTATTAAAAATAAAATAAAAAATATGAATATTTTATTATCATTGTCACCAGCAATGCAAGTCCAAAGAGATCTTAATATACTGTTTCTGCTTAATGTTTTTGTAGAGAGAAATCCTAGCAATATCCAATGGTCCTATAATCGTTGCAATAATAGTCTTACCTAATGCAGGCATATCCCATACTACCTATATGGTAGCATCTATATATACAATTAAATGCTTGCAAAATTCCAATAGGTAGCTCGCGGTGAGTTCGGCATGAGTTCGCGACGAGCTCCTGGCAAAGCCCGCGACGAGCTTCTGGCAAAGCCCGCGACGTGCTTGTCACAAGCTCGCGATGAGCTCATGGCAAAGCCCGCAGCGAGCTCGCGTGTGCTTGTCACGAGCTCGCGCATGCTCGTCACAAGCTCGCGACGAGCTCATGGCAGAGCTCCTGCGTGCTTGTCACGAGCTCGCGCGTGCTTGTCACGAGCTCGCGCGTGCTAGTCACGAGCTCGCGGCGTGCTCGTCAGCTCGCGGCGTGCTCGTCACGACCTCAGCGTGCGCATACTACAAACTTGTGGCTAACATAGTATGGAGCTCATGAAATGCGTGTGACGAGCTCGTCACGTGCTCGTAATCGTTCCAAATCCGTGCTTGTTACGAGGTCGTAACTAGCTCGTGGCGAGCTCGTTAAATATCTAAAATATAAGCTCGTTATTTTTGTAGGGGACATCTTCACAAAAAAAATTGAAAATCTACAGAAAGTAGAGCGTAAAAATGCGGCAAGAATGGACCAGGTTGATGCTGACCAGTAGATCGCTTATAGCTTAGTGCAACCTGGAGTGATTCTACTTCCAATGCATGCCGTTTAATTTGACACTAGATACCGGTATATCAATACTAAAAGAGTTGTCTTATTTTTAAGTTTTGTTTGCTATTAAGAAGGGTATTCTATAACCGAAAAATTAATATTTTCTGTTTTTCACTTGAAATAGCTCATCCTCTTCTGAATGGTGCTTATTTTCGTGTTCCAGTAGTTCAATTTTGTTTCATTTTGTTTCATGTCTTAAATACAATAAATTGTATGCAACATCTCACATTCTTTAGTTCAAGAACATTTTATGAATTTAAATCAGTAATTGTTCTTGAATTATTCATGAACTCTTCATGAAGGTTAAATGGCCCTTCTCACATTATTTGGTTCATGAATAGTTCTAGAACATTTTATGAACTTAAATTCATGAATTATTCTTGCACTATTCATGAACCAAATTCATGAATTATTCATGCACTATTCATGAAGGTTAAATGGCCGCTTCATGAAGTGTTCATTAAGTGTTCATGAATAGATCAGTTCATGAATGGTTCATGAATGGTTCATGAATAAATTAATTCATGAATGGTTCATGAACTCATATTTCAAGAACTCATTGTGAAAACGGCCATTTAACCTTCATGAATAGTTCATGAATAATTCATGAATATGGTTCATGAACAGTTCAAGAACAATACATGAATAATTCATGAACAATTCATGAAAATTTCACAGGGGAAACTCGCGCGTCTTTCGTAGGTTCCCACTTTCTCGACGAGTCGGGCGATTTTCTTCGGTAACGGTTTACCCACACTTCAGATCTTAATATATCATTATCTCGATTCGGGAAACGAAAGAAACTTAGGTTATTATCTTGTCCTTCTTTATGCAAACTTTTTCACCCAGCAACAGCACACGGCATAATCATTTTTAACAAGTACCATAAAACGTAATCCTACATAGACAATACTATACAACTCAATGCGACACCGCTAATCGTTTGGTACCAATGACGTCACAGGATCACGTGACACTTACCAGGGCGAAACTCGAAGCGTGTGTGCTATGAGATAAAATTGGCTACTGTGAGAAAACGGGACAACCAATAAGTGTAAGATTTGAACAGATTGTATATTATATATATATATTTCCGAATATATACTCAAAAGACACGCCATATTTCACCTTTAAAGAGTCCATGTACCCTCGCTGTTTTGCTCAAAGGCATTTTGGCAAGCTGTGTTTCTTATAGTGCAAAAATAGTTTAAAAAATTGTTCATGACAGGCTGACTATTCTGATTTATAAAACCATCATTCTGGAACTTGACACGATAAAGTGACTGGTGATCAAATCCAGTCATATTCATTATAGTTCTTTCATGTAAGCTCTTAGCCCTGGAAATAGCCGAATATTCTAAAAAAAAATAACTGTATTAACTGTTCTTCAGTAAATACAGGTTTTAAAAATCTGTTCACAATCTGACAAAAATAAGGAGTTGCAATCTCGATGTCTCTGGCGATGTGTACATTTTGCAGTATTTAACTTACATAAAAATCACAAGTGCCTATAAATGACATTATCAGTCTAATTATGGCATCCCTTATTTACAATGATAACACAATTATGCACATGCATGTCAAGAAAGGCAGTAAAATGCCTAAAATGTCCCATTGTTTCATTTTTTTAAACCCGAATGAAACTTCAATTCAAATACTTGTTTATATAACCCCGTATTTTGGTACACGCTTTCCTGTATGTCTGCCCACCTGTAAAATCATTCCTCACAATTGAAAGTATACCTTCCACATTCATGAAACTATATTGCCCTTGGTGAGAGAAGGAACCCTATTGCTTTTGCAGTCAGTAGATCAAAGGCCAAGGTCGCCATGACCTCACATGGACATTCATATAAACATTAGTATTCCACGCGGTTGATATTGCTTTAACATAGATGTACAATTTGAAGATTGATGTTTATTTCATTAACAGTTGAAAGTTACTATTTTTTTCCAAAAATGTTTCGACTGAAAAGATCTACGCAGATTTACACTGAAAAGGCTGATATATTTCTTGAAACTGCAACCAGACTGCATTGTGTCCCTTTAAAAGTGCCTGTTATTCAGTACATCTTTCTTTGAACTGTTTCTTTACAATAATTGTTTTATTTTAAATACATGTATTTTATACATTTAAGACAATTAGCAGCTATCAATAATTTAAAGATAAAATGTAAGGAACGTAATCTATATTGGAAAAGATTGTAGTTCTAAATAAGGTTTAAGGGTGCAATATAAAAGTCCTTATTGTCTTGAAACAACAGAACAAGTGGAAGGGGATGCTCCCAAAGATGATCAGACTTTCCAAAGAGAAACCGCTGAAGATGTTACAGCTGATGTGGACAATATCAAACCAACACAAATACTTGTGTCAAACCTCCCTTCCACAGCTCATGAAGATTTTCTAGAGATGTTTTTTGAAAACAAAAAGAAGTATGGAGGGGGCGATGTTAAAAGTGTGGAAGTGGATGAGGAAAATTCCTCAGCTGTTGTGGAGTTTGAGGAACCTGAGGGTAAGGCTTACACCTACTGTAAATTGGGTGTCTAGATCAGTAATACACTAAGTGTTCTACTGCATTATACTAAGCATTCTCTTATTCGCCATTACAAACTTAAAGTTCCAGGACTAGTATGGTTTTAGTTAGTTTGGCAAACTGCTGTAATAAACCTTCTTCATAGTTTCGTCGAGGGCAAAGTTTAAGCCTGTTTTCAGCATGTCTGCGTGGATATTCATGATATTGTTATGTATACATTTAAGCCCATTTTTAATGAACTAGTGAAGTATTCCATGTTTTATTTTGTGATAATTTGAGAACATTTATAAAACTAAAAATAGAAATAAAAGCTTCAGGTTATATCCAGGGGCGTAGCTAGCCCTCTATTCATGTAGATTCATAATTGTGCTAGGGGGGGAAATTTTGAAAACAATGGTGCAATCTGGTGCATTCTGAGGTGCTTTGTCAGAATCATGTGGATTCAGCCGCGTACTCGCGTATAGGCAGCTACGCGCCTGATATCTAATATATTACGTGAATGGGTAAACTAGTTTGTTTCTGTTTGTTTAGCTGTGGAAATTGTGCTCCAGAAAATACCAATCAGAATGCTTGGATGCAATGTTGACATTGAAATCTACAGACCTGAACCCGAGGTACCTATACCTCTTCACACCATCGAGGTGCGAGGTCCACCAGAATATATCTCAGAAGATATGCTAGAAATCTACTTTGAGAACACTAGAAGGTCTGGTGGAGATGATATAGAGAAGATAGAAGTTGATGATGAAGAACATGTAGCCTATGTAACATTCAAGGATGATGAGGGTATGAATATAATTCAACAATGGTTTTGTCCGTTTCCTGAAGAAAGATAAAAGATACCTTCCCTTAAACCATGGGACAGATTCCTTGGAAAGTCCCCTTTAACAATTGTGTTGTTTTAGCTCTACTGGCCGAAGGCCAACAGAGCTTATGGGATGGCGAGTTGTCCGTCTTCCGTCCGTTAACATTTGCCTCGTTAACATAATAGGGCCTTCATTTTTCATCCAATCTTTTTCAAACTTTAGCAGTTTGTTGATATCAATGAAAGCTCTGACGAGTTCAAAAACCAGCCAGTTCGGACCAGTAACACCGGAGTTATGGCCCTTGATTTAGTTAAAATTGCTTTATTTTGCTTCGTTAACATAATAGGGCCTTCATTTTTCATCCAATCTTTTTCAAACTTTACCAGATAGTTGATATCAATGAAAGCTTGGACGAGTTAGAAAAACAGCCAGTTCGGACTAGTAACACCGGAGTTAGGGCCCTTGATTTAATTAAAATTGTAATATTTTGCCTTGTTAATGCGATCAGTTTTTATTTGATCTTTTTCAAACTTTACCAGATAGTTGATATCAATGAAAGCCTGGACGAGTTCGAAAACAAGCCAGTTCAGACCAATAACACCAAAGTTATGGCCTTTGATTTAGTTGAAATATGGCTGTATTTTGACCCGTTAATTAATTACCAGATTGTTACTATCAATGAAATCTTGGACAAGTTTGAAAAACAACCAAATTGGACTTAAGTAACACCGGCGTTATAGCCCTGGAATGAGTTCAAAGATGCTGTATTTTGCCTCGCGAAGACGATAGGACTTTCATTTTGCCAAATTTCAGCGAAACTTTGCAGGGATTATCAGTACCAAGCCTAGTTGTACATATCATGACTTTGTTCAGTTTGAATAATTTTTGGTGGAGTTATGGCCCTTTAAAGTTTTAAATACATATTTAGTCTGCACTAGTTCTCCTGAACCCCTGGCCAGATTTCAACGAAACTTTTCAGGGATGATCAGTACCACGCTTAGTTGTGCATATCATCACCATGTTGCGGTTGAAAAAGATTTGGCGGAGATATGGCCTTTTAAATAAGGGCAGCATATAGTAGTCGCACCGTCAGTCGGTCCGTACACTCATGTCCGGTCAATAACTCTGACATTTCTGGACGGATTTTCGAATAACTTAGCACAAGTGCTCACCACAACAAGACAACTTGTCGCGCTCAAGACTCTGGTCTGTGGCCCCAAGGCCAAGGTCACACTTAGAGATCAAACTTAAAAAAAGAAGTGCCTTGGTGTCCGGTTAATCACTCCGACATTCATGGACGGATTTTCAAATAACTTGGCACAAGTGCTCACCACAACAAGGCGATGTGTCGTGTGCAAATCCAGGTCCGTGGCTCCAAGGTCAAGGTCACACTTAGAAGGTCTAAACCACTAGGGGGCATTTGTCACTGACATTTCTTGTTAATTAATAATAAATAGATATCTAAGATTTATATAAAAATGACAAAATCTGTGTAGGTTTGATCCACAATAAATAAGCCAAATTAATATACAAATACCTTTATTTTATTTCAGTTGCACAGAGGGTAATAGATAAGGGGAATCATAAGATAAACAAGAAAGCTATATCTGTTCGACTACATGAACCAGTAAAAGTAAAAAAAAAGGATGAAGCAGATGGTACGTAGGAAACATTTATTTATTTTAAATTGAACTAAGACGATGCTTGCTGTGATACCCTTCTATAGATGGTACGTAGGAAACATTAGATTATGATTGCTGTGACGGACACCCCATTACAGATGAACTTATTTTGTAAAATCTTATTACAAATCATTGATACGATATTTAATAAACCTAACAGGGACATTGCATGTTATGTCTTGTTGATCCTACAGGAAATTCAGTTTCAGAAAGCCGGCTAACAATAAGATATAAAACGGTTTGCGATTCCTACTGCTCTAGACCTGCGACAGGTATTATGGGACGTAAGGAAGGGATCGGCATGACATGTTGTTATGCTGACTTTCAAGATAGTTGACAATGGCCATATTTGTTTACATATATTTATGTACTCATATTATGGTCTTTACTTTCCCTAAACTTTTGATCAGATCTTCGTTAAACTTAACTTAGAAACACTGCGAGTGATCATGAATAGACACTTGCACACTGTATACATTGAAAAGTTCATCATCTTATTAATCTTTATAATTACCAAAAAGTCGAATGACTCAATTCCATTCTTACCTTGTGTGAACTCAGAGGAATTCTTGCCCTTGTTTCCCGTCGTAATTAATAATTTTGCTTCCTGAGTTATACGAAGAAGCTTTACATTCAAGTTTTTAGGTAAGTCCCTTTCTTAGACACCTGAAGCCTTAGAGCTTTCAAACTTCACACATGTTTACGGCTATAGGAATTCACACATGTTTACAGCTATAGGACTTCACACATGTTTACAGCTATAGGACTTCACACATGTTTACAGCTATAGGACTTCACACATGTTTACAGCTATAGGACTTCACACATGTTTACAGCTATAGGACTTCACACATGTTTACAGCTATAGGACTTCACACATGTTTACAGCTATAGGACTTCACACATGTTTACAGCTATAGGACTTCACACATGTTTACAGCTATAGGACTTCACACATGTTTACAGCTATAGGACTTCACACATGTTTACAGCTTTAGGATCACACATGTTTACAGCTATAGGACAGCAGTATGTTCCTAACACAATTAGGTCAATACGAATGACCTTGACATATTGATAGACTTAGTTAAAGTTAATTTACAATTGCAAGTTTTATTGTATGTGACTGACAGTGCTAGTGCGGGGTATCCATTCCATGTCTTATGGACACATTTTCTAGTTACTGAATGTTTAAATTTACTCATGGTATAATAGCATACTTAACTTTAAAAAAAAACTTAATTTACATTTAAAGCTTAAGATGTACTAATATTGGTGTTTGACTTGCATTTGTTTCAATTTAATATATATAATAATTATATTAAAAGTAGGTATAAAAGTTGAACAGGTAATGTAGCTTTCACAGACCACAGTCAACCAAAAAAAACGCATTACCTGTAACACAAACAACAATTACAATATTAAAAAGAGGCAAGGCATGGGACATCACAAACACAAACAATTGACAATAGGGCTACCACCTTGGAATGGTCAGTGGCAAAAACCAATCTGGCAGACAGCAACACTACAATGTCTTCTTCAGTTATTTAGGTGAAGTTCCTGCATTCAAGTCTTCAAAAAAATAACTATGTACTATGTGTTGTAAAAATGTTGAAATAAAATATGTTCAACCCAAGGGACATATTACCAAAGGAAGTTCATTTTTAAATTAAAGGTCAGGTGTCCGGACGAATAATGGCAGAATCAGACTGTCCGGAGTCTATCCAAATGGAGAGGCAGGCTGATGATCGGAGTTCTCAAGGTAGCAAATAATTGTTTATACAAATTTATTACATAATCCCATACAAAAGGGCATAATGTTTTTCACTTGAACAACAAGGTACAAAAAGATAGAATGGTGTTTGAAGAATATAAATATTCACTTATTCTAAATTTTATAGGTAGTTTGTTTCAGTTAAAATTTTCTAAATTCGTTTCATCAATTAACAGTGAAAATCATAGTAGCAGCACAATTTACCATGTTTGGCATTCGCCGAAGTATTTGTAACATTTTTAAAAATAGACGACGCAGGAAGTCCATTGTTCTATAACTGTCATACATATGTCCGAGAATGGTGTTTGTTACTATAAATACTTTCAAGAAATGTATATTACATGTAAATAGTCAGCGACATGTTGGGTGACACGTGAGTAACATTGAAAATAGAAAACTAAATACAAGAAGTCTTAGCATTTGAAAAAGAAGCATTAAATAAGGCTATATTTTGTCTTAAAACAAGACATTGGTGTCATTACAATGCATGAAAATGCTTCATATAAATTAATTACACTCTACATTTCATCATGAAAATGCTTCATATAAATTAATTACACTCTACATTTCATTTTTAATGTTTTTTCAAGGGAGCCCCCATCCCCACCCCCACTCTCACCCCTGGACACCCACCAGCGAGGGAGTGTAGATCAAACGGGAAGGTGATAGCCGCTCACTCCCCTGACATGCCATGCTACGCACCTGATAGTTTTGACTTGGTCATAAAGCAGGGGCGTATCGTGGCCTGTATTTGAAATACTCTTGATAGTTGATGCGAGGTGCAAACCGCCGATAAGGAAAGGGTTTGAGAGGAGGTGCCCCCTCACATAAGTGGGGAGGACCTCTCCCAATTTCCATCATTGTTTTCATCATTGAACCAAAATTGTGCTAATATACGCGATATTTTCAGGAATATAGGCATTTTAATTGCGTAAAATGTAGTAAATTCATTACCGCATTCTGTCGCCCCTCTGACAATAATTTTTGTGAGATTTTTTTCTTTTTTTTTTTATGTTCAAATTACTCCCGGTAGTGCATGACTATGCCAAGCAATGCCCATGTCAGAAGAAAGTCGTGACGTGGTAAGTAATACTGGATTTAATGTGACAAAATAATTAATCCAACTGAATATCCAACTGGCTCATCATCACATGGTATGTTGTTTAGAGCCGCTCCAATGCAAAATAGGAACTCACTCTTCCTAGCAATTACTAATATGTAACGTTCTGGGATGATATACGGGTCCGTCCAGTTTACATAAAGAAACAGCACAGGGGCGCCGGAAATCGTACAAATGACATCATTCAATAAGTGCCAATGGCCCATAGCGTTATGAAAAAGTTAAACTGAATGTTGTTTAACGGCTCATCAACACAGTATAGGTTATTTAGAGCCGCCCCAGAAAGAGGGGAAGGATACATAGGAATCCGGGAACCTGCCCTACTCTTATTATAAAAGTTAAAAGTAAGGCCTTAAAAAAGTATGAAAGTCGTGGGGAATGAAGTCGGAAGTCACTCAGAACTCCCATCCTCAGGTTACTGTGCCACATTACGAGGTAGTAATGCAACAACTTTAATACATGCGGTCAAACAAATCGTTTTAATTTCAAAAGTAAGTACTGAAATTCTGTAAAACCTCATTCAAATCAAATGATTCCTTTTTAAAACGCAGTTGAGATAAGGCCGCATGTAATGAAGGAATCAATCAATCAATAAATCAATCAATGAACGAATGAATCAATGAATGAATCAATCAATCAATCAATTAATGAATCAATCAATTGATCAATGAATGAATCAGTCGATGAATGAATCAATGAAGAAATGAAGGAATCAATGAAGGAATAAATCAGTTGATCGATCTTTCAATCAATCAATCAATAAATCAATCAGTCAATGAAGGAAGGAAGGAATCAATCAATCAATCAATCAATCAATCAATCAGTGACACATCAACACATAAGTAGGTCATATTGTGCGCAAAACCCATGGAAGCAAAGAAAAAGAAGTACATGTAAAAATAAAGAAATGACATTCATGTCAATAACGAACGATGTATTTATAGTAACACGTGTTAGTTGCAACAAACAAAGCATTCAAGCAAATCTTTGTCTTTTGGTACGAAAGGTCAATAGCGCTGCTGCTATGATTTTCACTGTAATATGAAATATAAACCCATGTTGGGACACAGGCTAATGATCTATGTCTCTAAGCCAGGTAACCTGTTTACTAAAGTGTAATCATATTGGCAAGTAATGCAATATGACATTTATTACACAATTCCCTTTATATTTGTTGATGAAATATCATTTTTGTGTCGCCTGTTTAGCATGGCAGACACTTAGAGGTCCCTTTGTCCGTCGTCTGTCATCCGTCCATCCATCACACTTTAACCTGCAACCTAACCTTGGCCATAACTTGAAAAGTATGTGACCTATGTTCATGAAATTCACACACATATTTATCTTACCAAACAGAATAGTGTTACCCATGACCAATAACTGTGACTTTCATTTCAGCAGAGTCATGACCCTTTTCATAAAACTTTAACCTGCAACATAACCAAGCTCATAACTGACCCTAACTTGAAAAGTATTTGACCTATGTTCATGAAACTTCACACATATCTTCACATCTTAGCCAAATAGATGTTGTTACACATGTCCAATAACTCTGATTTCCATTTTGGCAGGGTAATGCCCCTTTTCATAAAACTTTAACATGCAACCTAACCTAGCTCATAACTTGGCAAAATATTGACCTATAGTCATGAAATTTTATACAGTTCTTCCTTATCAATTATCCATTGCAGATGTTTTCCCTTTTTCATAAACTTTAAAACTTATAAAAAAAAGATAGATTGTACTTGCTGAAATAAACACACGGCAGGCCACACAAGTGTTCCTTGGAACACCCTTCTAAGTTCTAGATTATATTTCCTCTTGCAATATCACTTTGTGAAACATTGCTAATATAAACAAGATGGCATTGCATTTTTTCACTGAAACAACATTTTACATAAGTTCAGAGTTGTGTATATTAAAAAAAAAAATCTTCGATTTGTTCCCATTTCCTCATCAAATAAATTAGCATTAAAATTTGCTAAAAGTTGTTTCAGTAGCAATATGCTAAGTATTTTAATTAATTTGATATGAAATGTAAGACTGGTTTAAAATCTACAATTATACAGTATATCTCTATTCTGCATAGCTGATAACAAGAGATAACACCATATAACTGTTACCAATATAACACCATATATATTCTTATAATAATAAGAAAGTTCTTTCTTTTTATCCCATATAGACGTATTTTGTCGGTGGCGTTGTCTGTCCATCTGTCCATTTTTTCAGACTTTTATCTGACAACTGATTGTGGCTAATAACTTTCAAAGTATATGCACTACAACAATGAAACTTTGTAACCATATTCAGCATGATCCAATGAATACATCTGATAAAGGCCTATAACTCTCTGGTTCATATCTTTTTATTATTCCCCTTTGAAAAGATGTTTAACTTGAAACTTAACCTTACCTTTTACGTATGATTGTGGCAGATAACTTTCAAAATATTAGGTGTAAAACAATGAAACTTTGAACACATCTTCAACATGATCCATTGAATGCATCTTATGAAGGACCTGTGATCATAACCCTCTGATTCATGTTTTTTTTTAAATTATTTTCCTTTGAATAAGGTTTAACCTGTTGCTTAACCTTGCCAATGACGGGTGTTTATGCCCCGCTAGGCCGTGCTCTTGTTTAACATTTTGTCACTATGTATAACAGATAATGTACATACTTACAACAGAAGATTGATAAATATACATATGTGGCTCCAAATTAGAAGTAAAAGAGACAACATTTATAAATATGCTAAAATGATCTCAAAATATTTTTATTTTACCAACATATCTGGATTTATTTGTGAGTCTAAACAATTAAGACCAAATATTGAACTATAGTTATTTTACAAACAGTAATTACAGACAATATTAAATGGCCGTGTAATATACCATATACTGAATTTGTTACTTTTCCAGATATTGACTTTTAGCCCCAAATGAAATAACTTTGATATGGATTATTGTTGTGTTTTTAAGAAAATAAGTATATTTCAGCAGCTCAAAAGGCATTTATTTTTCTCATAAAGGTCAGATGACTGAAGAACTTGCGGCACAACACGAGTGTCCGGATTCGATCCAGTCAATTTGTGTAGAAAGCGATCGTGCTGAGGCAGACACAGATGAAAGTTCCTCAGGTATCTTGTCATAGACTTCCCATTATATGAGTTTGTCATTAAAAAAATCCTATATCAAACCAACTCTTTCAAAAGACGATGGCATGATGCACAGAATAAAGCAGTACTTTTTAGCTCACCTGAGCCATAGGCTCAAAGTAAACTATTATGACACCTTTCTGTCAGTCAGTTCGTCTGTCCATTAACTTTTGATTAAATGCTTTCTTCTCATAACCTGGATATTTTTACCAAACTTCAAAATGATCGATCCTTAGGTCAATGTTTTCAAATATGTTAAAATAAAAACAACGTAACATCCAAGATGGTCACTATTAACATAAAAGTTTGAAACATTAAAAAATAGAGGGAGCAGGGTAATCCTGTGTTACTTGACAAATCTGTTTATTTCCACAGGCCCCGTTTGGTTACGGGGCAAAGAATAGGACCACTGCAGATCCCGTTGGAGGGGTAGGCAGAAGAGTAGAACCCCCACCCCCACACCAAATTCATGTTCATGTTATAATTTTTTGTTCATGTTCATTAAAGGTCTTCATCATGACCCCTGCATTGTTTCAGGTGCCATCTCGCTCAAATCACTAGAGCAGTGGCTGAAAAACAATAAATGTGGCTCCAGCGTAAATAGACTGTCTACAATAGAATTTGTAGCAACTCTGCAGTTCAGAAGTTCTAGGCCCATTCTCCATATTTTATCTCGATGTAAACGGAGGATGAGCCTGGCATGTCCATTCCTGTTAGGCGCCATATAACCTTTCATGTGTTGGTGTGCCTTAAAACCCAATTTAATTCAATACAGTTATTTCCACAGGCGATAATTGATCTCTTATAAGCAGGTGACCATTAGGCATTTCAGTCTTTGAACATGGGTGTGGTAATCGTTTTTATGTCTCCCCACCACTAAGTGAATGGGGAGACACATTGTTTTTGTGCTGTCTGTCTGTCATCTGTCTGTCGACTGTATGTCACAAAATTTGTCCGGACTAGTTCTCCTGAACCCCTTGCTGGATTTTAACAAAACTTTGCAGGAATGATCGGTACCATGGCTAGTTGCGCATACCATCGCCATATTCCAGTTGAATGATTTTTGGCTGCTTAATCAGAAACTTTGTCAGGACTAATTCTCCTGAACCCCTCCTGAACCCCTTGATGGATTTTACTGAATTGGCAAGGATGATCAGTACCATGCCTAGTTATGCATATCATTGCCATTTTCTGGTTGAATGATTTTTGGCTGAGTTATGGCCGTTTAAATGTTTTAATACACAAACATTGTCCCGACTAGTTCTCCTGAACCCCTGGCCGGATTTCAACAAAACTTTGCAAGGATGATCAGTACCAAGCCTAGATGCACATACCATTTTCGTGTTTTGGTTGAATGATTTTTGGCAGAGTTATGGCTCTTTAAAGGGAGACAGTCCGTAAGCAGATATTGTACATATAACTGTCTGATATTTATTCACTGAAATCTATACATGAAAACATGATCATAGACCCAAAGAGGTCTGTAGTAATACGTTCATAAGGTTGAAAAAAAAAGTTTTATTTATTATTTGTAAACAATGTGGGACCTGCATTATTTACATTTTCTGCTGATCACATGACATCTTTTAGCGCATAAGGTTTTCTATATGTATCGCGTAATTTGTGTGGCCCATTTAGCTCAGTTAGGAGCAACGTCGACTATTGCGCGCTCACTATTATTACCCGCGATTGTAATTTTAGTTTGGGCTGCGAGTTCAAACTCATGAAGCGGTACTTCTTTTATGTGTACCGTGATTGAATTTCGTAAAACAATCTTGCTTTTATTTAGTAAATATTCAGTAATGTTCAGTGTGCAATGTTTGTGAATGTAATTAGTGTGTGTTTTATAAACTAAAAGTTACAGACATTGTCCGTTTAAAGGTTTTAATACAAACTTTGTCCGGATTAGTCGTCCTGAACACATGGCCGGATTTCAGCGGAACTTGGCAGGGATAATCAGTACCAGGCCTAGTTATGCATATTTATACCATGTTCTTTGTATGGTTGTATGATTTTTGGCGGAGTTCTCCTTTCAACGAAACTTTATAGCGGAGTTATAGCCTCCTGAACCCCTGGCCGGATTTCCACGAAATTTAGTAGGGATGATCAGTACCAAGCCTAGTTGCGCATGTCATGGTCGTCAAATGGTTTTTGATGGATTTATTGCCCTTTACCAAGTGGGAGGAGACGTCTGTTTTCACTAAAAAACACGTTTCTGAGCCCTGATATTGCATCTTTTTAGCTCACCTGAGCACGAAGTAATCAAGGGTGACCTATTGTGATCGTCCGTCCATGTGTGCATCCATATGTGCGTCAATCCACAATTGCTTCAAACAATTTCTCCTCTGAAACCGCTTGGCCAATTGTGACGAAACTTCACAGGAATGATCCATGGGTGTTCTTCTCTCAAGATTGTTCAAAATGGAAATCCATGCAGAACTCTGGTCGCAAGAAAAAAATATGGAATACTTTAAAAAATCTTATTCTCTAAAACTACTGGCTCGATTTTAGAATATTTTCACAGAAATGATGTTTGGTTGACCCTCTACCAAGATTGTTCAAGCAGCGTTGATTCGTCAAAAAACATGGCCACCAGGGGGCAGAGCAGTTTCCCCATATGTAACTATATGGAAAAACTTTTAAAAATCTTCTTTTTCACAGAAATGATGTTTGGGTGGACCTTTACCAAGATTTTTCAAGCCGGGTTGATTCGTCAAAAAACATGGCCGTCAGAGGGCGGGGCTTATTAGCTCTACTGGCCAAAGGCCAGGCGAGCTTATGCGATCACTTTTCGTCCGTCGTCTGTCCATCCATCTGTCTGTCCGTCTGTCTGTTAGCAATTTTATAAAATCGACATCTCCTCTGAAACCGCTTGAAGGATTTTGATGAAACTTCATCACAATGTTACTTGGGAGGGCCCTTCTCAGATTTGTGTTTTTCATGGCCGCCAGTCATCCAAGATGGCCACCATGGCTAAAACTAGGTCAAATTTAAGGAAATTTCAAACGACATCTCCTCCGAAACCACTTATTCCATTATTTTGAAATACCATAAATATGTTGCTTGGGTTGGCCTCTATCAAGTTTATGTTTTTCGTTATCGTTGAATAATCAAAATGGCCGCCACGGCAACTCAAAGTTTACATAGAGTTACATAGGAAAAGGCTAAAAATTACATCTTTTTTGAAACCACTTGAAGGATTTTGATGAAACTACATTACAATGATGTTTAGGATAGTTCACCTCAGATTATGTTTTCGCGGCCGGCAGTCATCCAAGATGGCCACCATGGCTAAAATTAGGTCAAATTTAAGGAAATTTCAAACAACATCTCCTCCGAAACCACTTATTCCATTCTTGTGAAATATCATAAACATGTAATTAGGTTGGCCTCGTTTGGGTTTTTCGTTATCGTCGAATAATTAAAATGGTTGCCATGGTGACCCAAGGTTTACATAGAGTTATATAGGAAAAGGATTAAATATGAAATCTTCTCTGAAACCTTTTGAAGGATTTTGTTGAAACTTTATCACAATGGTTAGCGTCTATTAAGTTTGTGTTTTTTGTTTTCTTGCAATAATCAAAATGGCCGCCGTGGCGACCCAAAGTTTATATAGGAAAAGGCTAAATATGACATCTTTACACAATAGAGTGTCTACAGCCCTCTTGGGCCTCTTGTTAGCTCTACTGATCAGAGATCAGCAGAGCTTATGCCGTGGTGCGGCGTCCGTCGTCCGTCCGTCTGTCTGTCCGTAAACTTTTATTTGTAGCGACTTCACAGCTGAAACTACTGGATGGATATTCATGAAACTTTACAGAAATGTTGCCCATAAAGTCTAGTTGATCCTAGCAAAAATTCATGTTGATGTGAAATCCAAGATGGCCGCCAAAGCTAAAAATAGAGTTTTAAAATACAAGTTTGTAGCGACTTCTTCTTGAAAACTATAAGTGATATTGATATGGGACTTTTTCTAAAATGATCAGCATGACATGATGTTGATCCTAGTCAAAAATCGTTTTGATTCAACGTTAAACATGGCTGCCAGCGGCCATCTTTGTTTACATAGAGTTATATAGTAAAAACTTGTAGCGACTACTTCTCTGAAACTACTTGGCGGATTGTCATGAAACTTTACAGGAATGTTGCTCTTGATGTCTAATTGATCCTAGAAAAATTTCAGGTCGGCCGGAAATTCAAGATGGCCGTCACAGCTAAAAATAGATTTTTAAAAAATAAGTTTGTAGCGACTACTTCTTGAAAACTATAAGTGATATTGATATGGGACTTTTTCTAAAATGATCAGCATTACATGATGTTGATCCTAGTCAAAAATCGTTTTGATTCAACGTTAAACATGGCTGCCAGCGGCCATCTTTGTTTACATAGAGTTATATAGTAAAAACTTGTAGCGACTACTTCTCTGAAACTACTTGGCGGATTGTCATGAAACTTTACAGGAATGTTGCTCTTGATGTCTAATTGATCCTATCAAAATTTCAGGTCGGCCGGAAATTCAAGATGGCCGTCACAGCTAAAAATAGATTTTTAAAAAATAAGTTTGTAGCGACTACTTCTTAAAAACTATAAGTGATATTGATATGGGACTTTTTCTAAAATGATCAGCATGACATGATGTAGATCCTTGTGGAAAATTATTTTGATTCGACGTTAAACATGGCTGCCAGTGGCCATCTTTGGTTACATAGAGTTATATAGTAAAAACTTGTAGCGACTACTCCTCTGAAACTACTTGACGGATGTTCATGAAACTTCACAGGAATGTTGCTCTTGATGTCTAGTTGATCCTAGAAAAATTTCAGGTCGGCCGGAAATTCAAGATGGCCGCCACAGCTAAAAATAGATTTAAAATAAATAAATTTGTAGCGACTACTTCTTCAAAACAATAAGAGATATTGATGTGGGACTTTTTCTAAAATGATCAGTATGACATGATGTTGGTCCTTGTCGAAAATCGTTTTGATTTGACCTTAAACATGGCTGCTTTGTTTACATAGAGTTATATAATGAAAACTTGTAGCGACTACTTCTTTGAAACTACCTGACGGATTTTCATGAAACTTTACAGGAATGTTGCTCTTAATGTCTTATTGATCTTAGCAAAATTTCAGGTCGGCCTGAAATTCAAGATGGCCGCCACGGTTAAAAATAGATTTTCAAAAAACAAGTCTGTAGCGACTACTTCCTGAAATCAAAATCAATCAGTAGAGCTTCAAGGTCATTGACCTCTTGTTTTTTCTATATTTCTATATGCAAATCTTAAAAAATATTTTCATCTGAAACCGCTTGATGGATTTCACATTAATTTCACAGAAATGATGTTTGGGTGGGCCTCTATCAAGATTGTTCAAGCTGAGTTGATTCGTCATAAAACATGGCCGCCAGAGGGCGGGGCTTATTTTTGATACATTTCTATATGGAAAACTTTAAAAATCTTCTCATCTGAAACTGCTTGATGGATTCCAAAATAATTCATTAATTATTAGCAGTAATAAATTAAAGTAATTAATTAATAATTAATTAAGATTGTTCAAACCGGGTTGATCTGTCCCAAAACATGGCCACCAGGGCGCGGGGCAGTTTCCCAACTATATCAGAAAACTTTAAAAATCTTTTTGTTTAGAAATGATCGCCAACCCTTGTTGTACTATCAAGTTTGTTCAAATCTGGGGTTAAAAATGACTGCGGCCCGGGGGTCCAAAGTGTGCATATAGAGATTTTGGATGTTTTGCATAAACTTATATATATGGAAAAACTTAAAAAATCATCTTCTCTGAAAGTACAAGAGCTAGATGTTTAATATTTTGCTTTTACCCTTAGCTTATGGTCCTCTTCCAAGTTTGTTAAAATGTTGACTCGGGTCAAATTTGACCCCGCCCCAGGGGCAGTGTATTAGGCAGAAATTCAAGAACTGGGTGTGCAATTATGCAAACAGGGTGTGCAAAATAAGTTGCTAACACGCGTTACGCGCCAATTCGCGACACTGGGTGTCTCTGGGGTAATTTATTTTTACAGATAAAGGCGAAAAAAATACATTTTAGGTCATATTTCTTCTATAAATGTATACAAAACATAACAATATTTGAGAAAGTAAGAGTTTGGAAGTGTTGTTGAGCAAAAAAAACAGCAATTTTTTTTTATTATTATTTTTTTTTTATACCCCACCCACTCCCTCAAATATTGGCCGCGATTTTTCAAAAACGGCCGTGCAAAAGACGGCTGCACGGTTGGCTGGCTAATACACTGCCCAGGGGTCACAGTTTTACATAGACTTACATAGGGCAAAACTAAAAATCTTTAAAGGTTTAATTTTTGCATTTGCTATGAGCTTATGGTCCTCTACCAAGTTTGATCAAATGGTGACCATGGGGTCACATTTGCGCCGCCTCAGGGGTCACATGTTTTATATAGACTTGTACAGGGAAATATTTAAAAATCTTTTTCTCTGAAACTGCAAGAGCCAGAGGTTTAATATTTTGCATTTACTATATGCTTATGGTCCTTTACCAAGTTTGTTCAAATGGTGACCCTGGGGTCATATTTGGCCCCGCCCCAGGGGTCACATGTTTTACATAGACTTATATAGGGAAAAATTTAAAAAATCTTCTCTGAAACTGCAAGAGCCAGAGGTTTAATATTTTGCATTTGCTATAAGCTTATAGTCCTCTACCAAGTTTGTTCAAATGGTGACCCTGGTGTCAAATTTGGCACCGCTCCGGGGTCACAGTTTTACATAGACTTATATAGGAAAATATTTTTAAAATCTTCTTCTCTGAAACTACAAGAGCCAGAGGTTTAATATTTTGCATTTACTATAAGCTTATGGTCCTCAGCCAAGCCTGTTCAAATGGTGATCCTGGGGTCACATTTGGCCCCGCCCCAGAGGTCACACATTTAACATATACTTATATAGGAAAAATGATTTCTATTAGAGTTCCTGAATTTTTAATTTATCCTTTAACTTATAATTATTGTCCGTAGAAGAACTTGAAAACTATACTAATGAGACTGGAAGAAAACTTGACACAATGATAGAGGGCAATTACAGGAAGTGCAGAACTTAAGAACTATAACTCTATCTTCATTCAAATTATAGTTATTACCCTTTAATTCTTGTCCAGAACATAACTTGAAAACAATTAATGTGACTGGAATGAATCTGACACAGTCATAGAGGTCATTGAGTGGAAGGTAGAGTATAAGAACCATAATTCATTTGTAATTTTATACTTATAATTCTTCTCCAGAGCATAACTTGAAAACTACATATGAGACTGGAATAAAAAATGAGACCATGAACGATTTGTTAGTTTGTGTGGTGTTTAATGTCATTTTCCAGCACATTTTAAGCTATGTTTGACAGTCGATTTTTAGTGGTAGAACCAGTACTGTATTCCTCAGGCCATCCACAAAAATCGAGACTCAGTTTCTCATTTATAAGTTGAGCTCCCAGTGGGAATTGAACTCGCAGCAATGACACTATTAAAGAGAGCAATGAGACACTATCAAAGAGGGCAGTGGGAGAAAATACAGTTCAACACAAGAACTATAACTCTAACTTTATCTTTAGTAAATACAGATGTATCCCTCTTTGTACCCTTACATTTATATAGCATGTTTATCAGATTTCTCTTGTCTGGAATGTAATAGATTGACATTCTTCTTTTAATTCTTATGTAACAGCATGTTCATGCTTTTGACCTTTGTCCAAGAAAATCACTTACAATATAACAAGCAAGGGTCAATGGTCCTGTTGTAATAAGAATGTATGTAACTGTTATTTAGCATAATCTGAGTATGCTTAAGATCAAAATATTCATCTCCAATGCTTTCTAACACTCATCAAAATGGGGTGCCTTTACCACCAAAAAAATGACCATCCTATTTGGCCTAACTTGTGCCAAAAATGATGGGAAAGCACCATTCAAACAAACAAGTATTTCCACTACTTTATTCTGTGTGTATAAGAAAAGGTGCCCTGCAATCAGAACACCCGCACAGACATTCAATACTGTCTAAACTGTTGGATGTGTTATTGATAAGGATATATCACTGCATCTTGCAATGTTTTCATTTTAGATGAAGAAGAGCTGTTGGTGGACAACTTTGAACTTATACTGAGACATAAAAATAAGCATGGAGGGAGCACTTCACGCATTTTAAGAGCAGAAAGTGGAGAAGAAGCTTTAAAATGGCGATACATCTTTCAGAACCAAGACAGAGCTGACAGTTTTGCACAAAAACTGGTACCATTTGCTGCAACGCTTGAGTATGAAGGGTCTTCAAATGCCTGTATTGAAACTGATAAAGTTGTCAAACCAACATCTTTTCTTAGGAATATCAAACTGATAATTGAAAGTGAAACTGCTACTCTGAGTGTGCAAGAAACTCTAGTTGATGCTGGTGAAGTTAAAAAAGTATTGGAAGTCATGTCTTTAACATGTGCCATGTTTAAAACACAGCGTGTACTTAGATTCATGCAACAGTCTTCAGGTCAAACCAGACTATGGTTTGTTGGTTTACAAGACAACGTGACAGAGGTAATGGAACTGTTTAAACACACACAAGGTTACCTTTCAAAAATAACTATGGGCAACGTTACACAGAGAAAACCACAAAAATAGGAATATGTTGGAGCACACCTTTGAATTGTAAGACCTATTGTATGTTTATTGATGCATGAAAATGACTCTGATGGTGTAGTACTTGTATACTAAAGGAAAAAGAAACACAACTCGGGAATTTCCACTATATAATGCACACTTAATTCCATGTAACTGTCCAAAGAAATCCCAAGATGTTTTGTAAAAGAAACAGGGCTGCAGCTAGTTAGAGAAAGGACAAAACTGTGCTTTAGTAGTAATTTTACATTACTGCCATTTCAGTATATTGAATGTAAAGAGATTGCACTATTTAAAATCATACGTTTGCTTACCTGCATGAAGCCAAACACGATTGTATCAGTAATGAAACTTTGGAGGGATAACATTTGGTGTGTTATGTGTTGTTGTAGCCTTTTTTGGAAAGAAAATATAGCCGTGTACCATTCGATTACCAGCAGGATATTATACATACAGTATATAGCGGAAATTCCCGAGTTGCATTTTTTATTCCTTTGGTGTACATTAATAAATATTCATACTCCATAAAGTTCATATTTAGTATTGATTTTTTTTAGATCATTGTTTGGTAAAGTAATTCATTACAACATACGGATTCATGTTGTTATTACAGTAAGTTAGTAATATTATCCAGACAGTGTGGGTATACCGTGAGATGTGAGCTACAATTTGGTTAGAAAATATTTTATTGCCATGTTTACAAGAGTTACTCTTCATAACCGCTGCTCCCAACTAAATTCCATTATGTTTATTTCGCTCTTCGGGGCATTTAATTTTATTGGATACTGGGAGTATACGCCGTACGACATGGGGAAGAAAGACACTCCATGTCCACCGCCATATGCATGCCATCTTCAGGATGGTTAAAATTTTGTACGATTGATTTTATTAATATTGAGTTCTGCTCAACCCGGGGCTAGAGGGCGTGAGCAGTAGCTAGCATATTTCACTACCGCTCATAAATAGTCTCAGTCAAACCGAGACTGCAATATTTTGTATGTGTCGTTTTTGGCCGTTTCCAAAGGTCCATTATCATACTCTTTTTTTATAGCACAGTGGCGTTGCTTGTGCAGTGTGGCGGCAGTAAAACATCTCCCCGCGCTTGCAATCAGTACTGTTATTCATTCGATCTTTGGATATCGCTAAGCCCGATATTTATATTTAATTATCGGTGGTACTTTTTCATTTCTTTTTGTTTTCTTTCTTAATTTTCGATTCAGTGGTTCCACTACTCCGGCCGATTAAAAGGCTCTGGGTATTGTTTAACCACTTATAGGATATGTTGTCTGCTTTTTAATTTAGTCTTTTGACTGTTACTTGTGATATGCAGGCTTCATAACCGCTGCTCCCAACTAAGAAAGACACTCCATGTCCACCGCCATATGCATGCCATCTTCGGGATGGTTAAAATTTTGTACGATTGATTTTATTAATATTGAGTTCTGCTCAACCCGGGGCTAGAGGGCGTGAGCGGTAGCTAGCATATTTCACTACCGCTCATGAACAGTCTCAATCTAACCGAGACAGCAATATTTCGTATGTGTCTTTTTCGGCCGTTTCCAAAGGTCCATTATCATACTTTTTTTCTTTAGTGTCCTATTAACATTAATTGAGTATAAACAGAATAGTCAAAATATGTTCAAATTATAGTATTGAGTAAGAATAAGTTAATTTATTACATTTCTATGGGTGAAAGATTGGGATTTCTCAGTGAAAGAATATTCATAATCGCTAAATATTAACAACCAACTCCGAACACAAAAATAACTAACTGCGACGTTGAGTTATGACGTCAATAACGGGTTGGTGACGTCGACGTCAACCGCCGATAACGCTAAATAAAACGAATAATTCTGGTTAAAAGCATACGTAATCTGATTAAAAATGTAATAAATAGATTATTTAACTGTTGTGATCGATTATATGGAAATCCTTCACTCGATGGTAGACGTGTGCTACCGATGGTGAAGTATTTCCCTATAATCATCCTAGCAGTTAAATAATCTCTATATTCATTGTCAGGACAGTGTAAATATGTCAGGAGGCATAAGCTGCAGTTTGGCTAGAACACTGTTTTGTTATATTACAAGTCTTCATCATCATCCGTGTATTTTTTCAGGAGAGAACTGTAACTATAATGGTGTAATAACTTGTAGTTCAATCCATTTGCATATGTTTCTATGAATATTGTGATGTTGAATTGATGTATTGTAACATATCTGCAATAAAATATTATTAAACTATTGTTTCAGGTGCTATTTTGTCAAGCCTTTTGTGTTTGTGATGTCGTTTGCATTTATTATTATTTTTGCCTTCTTGTTTGTCTGTTTGCGTGTTTGTTTCTGTGTTTTTTGGTTGACTGTCCTCCTTGAATGCTACTTTCCCTGTCCGATCTTTTTATATTTCTTTAGTGGCAGGAAACAATGAATCTGGCTCCAGTGAAGAATGGAGTGTTTATAACAGAATTTCCAGCAACTGAGAAGGTTCTAGGCCCATTATGCCTATCTTTATCTTGATGTCAATGGAGCGTGGGCTTGGACTGTTCTGTTTTGTTGGCGCAATATAACCGTTTTGTGTTTGTGCACCGTAAAACCAATTCATTGTCAATGCCATTGATTAATAACATAATTATATTATTGAATAAGTAAAGTATATTATCCGTGTTTGCTAGAAACTCTCTACATAATACAAACTTGCCCAGTTTGAATCGAGAGTCGGCCAATATGAAAAAAATGCATTGTTGAAATTTATCATTTTTGTGAAATGAAAGTTACTGTGTTAGTGAAAAAAATGTGCTGTTATAGTAAAGAAAGAAATTTCAATTTCATTACCATTTGTGATATACATATGGTTTTGTTATGATCATTGTAACATGTAGAAAAGTTAACATTGTATCTTACATTAGTACGGTACGTTAACAAGAAATCATACAGTGTTTCATCGTTCACTTTTTCTAAGGCAAAGTATATTATGTTCAGCAATCAATCAATCATTTGTTTTATTTAATTAACATGTTTATGATATATTTACACTGAAAGACAGAATGGAAAGAATAAGGGGTGTAGAAGTATTAATCTGCTTAAGTTACTTCCCTTGTTCATTGAATGTTAGGATATCTAGTTCTTGTGGTAATTAATGGCATATATGTTCTGCGTGTGTTCCCCATGTTAAGATTCCGCCATTTGCTTTAGGTGGAACCAGGAAATGCTTTGTCATCGAGAAGATTATTACATAAGTTCTGTGTTTGTTCATCTGTTGATATCCACTGTTTACTGGCAATTGGTACACTTTAAGAGCTATGTAAAATGGTTAAAACATTTGTTTTCGAATAACAGTGCAGCGAATATCGAATACAATTCTAATATGGGACATTTTCGATTGGGTACATTTTCGATTCATCGAATATTCAAGTGTATCGGCTGGTTTGACTATCATATATAGCCTATAATGTCGGGCTTTTCCCTTTCTTTTTTTTTTGAGATAAGGCCTGCAGTAGGCATGCTAATTTTGGGGGGAAAAGAAGTGCACAATTGTTAAAATTGGGGTGGTGGTGGTGGGGGTGGGGGGAGGAATGTTTTTTAAGGGAAAACTTTTGATTAAAACGTATGTTTTGGGTATAATATCAGTCAAGTATTGAATTGAGCATTAACATTTCAGCAAACTATGGAAAGTCTAACTTTTATTAAAAAAATTAAAATCTTAAAAAAATAAAAACATATATAAAAATAAAATAAAAATTAAAGATTTTTTTTTTTGCATATACTTTACAGCTAGATTGTCCTTGCTGAAATGAAGCACATGACAGGCGACACAATTGGTCCATGGAACACCATTCTAGTTTATTCATTTAGTCCATTTTGTTTAGAAAAGTTCAACTGTCAGCAGCTTGGTCTTTCAGTTAAAGTAGCTATCGTGCTACATAATTTTATATTGTACAACATTTATACACCGTTTCTAAACCTACTGATGACGAGGTATATATTATATAACTTGCATAGTTTGAGAATCCAAACTTTATACGACACAATATAAACGGCTTTAACCAGCTAAGCCAAATCCCAAACTGGATTGTCGAATTAAGAGTTACCAACTCATAAATTAGTTTAAGCATATTCAATCACAGATAATAAACCTATGCTTAATAATCGACAGATGCACATTATTATTATTTCACCTACACACGTGGATAGAGTTTTGATAAACAGTTGTGTAGTGTAATTTTGTCGTTACATGTATTTGGCAGGTTAGTTTCTTTAAGTCTGGGTGGGTGTTTTATTAGATCACATGAGCCGAAGGCTGAAGGTGATCTATTGGGATCACTCGTCATCCACCGTCCGTCGTCGTTAACTTTTCTTCAAACGACTTCTCCTCAGAAACCGCTTTGCCTATTTTGACCAAACTTCACATGATGAATACTTTTTAGATTTGTTAAAATTATTTCAGCGCGACATCCAAGATTGCCACCATTACCAAGAACAGCTGGACAGATTTCAACAGTTTTTCTTTTAAAATGACTATCAATGCCTAGACTATCAAGTTTGTTCAAATGAAGTCCCCGGGGTCAAAAATGGCCGTGCCCCGTGGTTCAAAAGTTTGTATATTGAGATTTTGCATGTTTTTCATATAGACATAATTATAGGAAAAAACTGAACAAAATCTTCTTCTCTGAAACCACAAGGCACAGAGCCGTCATGTTTTACATGTAGCATCAGTTTATCGTCCTCTACTAATTTTGTTCAAATGGTGACCCCGGGCTAATTTGGCCCCGTCCAGGAGGTCACAGTTTTACATAGACTTATATAGGATTTTTTTTTAAAAAATCTTCTCTGAGCCAGAGGTTTATTATTTTGCATTCACTAAGATTATGGTCACCAAGTTTGTTCAAATGGTGACCCTGGGGTCATATTAGGCCCCGCCTCGGGTCAGGGTTTTACATAGGCTTGTATACGGAAAAACTTATCTTCTTTTCTGGAACTGCAAGAGACAGATGTTTAATATTTTGCATTTGTTATAATCTTAAGGTCCTCTACCAAGTTTGTTCAAATGGTGACCCTGGTGTCAAATTTGGCACCGCTCCGGGGTCACAGTTTTACATAGACTTATATAGGAAAAACATTAAAAATTCTTCTTCTCTGGAACTACAAGAGCCGGAGGTTTAATATTTTGCAGTTACTATACTCTTATGGTCCTTTACCAAGTTTGTTCAAATGGTGACCCTGGGGTCACATTTGGCCCCGCCCCAGGGGTCACATGTTGTACATAGACTTGTACAGGGAAAAGATTAAAAAATCTTGTCTAAAACCACAAGGCACACAACTCATATATTGCATGTAGTGTCACATTTGGCCCTGCCCCAGGTGTTACACTCTAGCACCTTCATTTTGTATTTGATATTTACCAAACTTTGTCAGTGTCTTTATATCAATGTTGTTATCACAGCAGAGGCCGCATTTTCTTGAACAATCTTAACCAAACTTGCAGAGATTGCATATGACCATTTCGAAGAAGTTCGATAATGGATCAGTATTCAGGTGATCGATTTAGGGACATCTTGTTTTTACATTTTAATGGTTTTATCTACGTCTTTATTTGCCACAGAATTATGTTTGTAATATTTTATTTTTTTATTTTTTTTTTGTAACAATACATTTAAGAGATGTAACCTGGTAACCTGGTGTGTTTCTTAGATATTTCGTGTAATCATGGCTATAGATCTTTCTAGTCTTTAAATGGACATGTGACTGTCCTGAAAATTTTACTCATTTGCACGTATCAAAATAAACCAAAGTTTTACACACTGTCAGGTGTTGAACATGCATCTTAGGGAACATAACGGAAACACTGAAACGTCAGAATTTACTCTATTCTGTATTCTGGAGAGGGAGGGAGGGAGCGACTCAGTCAGTCAGTCAGTCAGTCGGTGAGTCATTGAGTTGGAAATTAAAAGAAAGTGATATGAAATAGTTAAGATATCAAATTGGATATCAGTGAATAAAACTGTAAGTGATATCAATATGTGATATGGCTACAGTATGCATTTCATAAAACTTGCCTTGAAAATTATGCCAATTATTATCTTTGAGGTTCAATTTCATTATATTTATTATTCCCACACCGGACCCTGGGGGTACTATAGGTTTGCACCCGGTCCGTCGGTCCGTCCATCCGTCCGTCCTTCCGAAATGCTTGTCCGGGCCATATTTCAATACTATAAGACTTCGAGATATCAAACTTGGTATGTATCCAACATCTTGGGATAGCGGTGTGTCGCATACCAAAATAAGGTCACTATGACCTTGACCTTGACCTGTGATCTCTGTCATAGAAAATGCTTGTCCGGACCGTATTTTCAATACTATAACACTTAGAGACACCAAACTTGGTATGTGAATACATATTGGGATAGCGGATACCAAAATAAGGTCATTGTGACCTTGACCTTGATCTTTGTCGTCCATTGTAGAAAATGTCTGGAAAATGTTTGTCTGGGCCGGTGGGGGACTATGGATTGCCCTGCAATTCTTGATGCTCTTGTTATTACTGGCTTGTATACATGTGGCATGTAAATAGCCAGACATCAAAAAGTCTCTTTATTTGATGGGTATAGTCTGTATCAAACTGCCTTTGATTTTATATAGGGAAATGAGGCAAAGCTCTCTTTAAAATCTAAAATGGACATTATAAAGCAGCCTATTCAGATATCAATTCATAAATGTGACAATGTATATGAGATATATGTCAGATGTATTTAATGTACATAGAAAAGAAATTGAAATTAAAGGAAAGTGATATCAAATAGTTAAGATATCAATTTGGATATCTGCGAGTAAAACTGAAAGTGATATCAATATGTGACATGGCAACAGTATGCATTTCATTGATGCTGTGTTGATATACTAACTGCTCGATGGAAACACAGTAGATGATAGAGTTCATATTCAACAGTCAGGACAGTACTGTAAAAACATTAAAAAATTGCAGCCTACCTATCGTCCATTAACTTCATCCACTGTGGTTCCTGGCTGGGTGTTGGTCGCAGAAACCATGTCGACTCGTCTCTCCTGCTGTCCGCCAACACAAGTTCCATATCTGGCTTCGGAACCCTCATGTATTTGTTGAGGACCTCATCGCTGGCATTATCTTGTATGCGCCTTTTGGCGTGCCCCGAAACAATGGTGCCTTTCTTAAAACGTGATAGCACATCCGGCTTTTTCCTTTGGAAAAGTATGACTGCTCTGCAAGTTGTTATGTATTCTGGAAACCAAGGTGTGCATCACACACATGCTTTTGTTGATTAAGCACATTTTGGCGTAAAAAAAGCACACAAATACACCAAATGGCTGAAGATGTCATCTTCAGATCTCCTTGACGTCACCTGATGTCGTGATAGACATCAACTGGCCTTGAATTCACCAACTATTCTTGAGAATATTCGTAGACTTAAGCTCAAGTATGCAAATTTCAATCACAAGTATTTCTGTAAGTTTACAGAATAAACGTTCAGAACAAGCTGCTATGTATAAATATGCATACTAATAAATAGCAACTTCTTACGATTGTTTATCTTTGAAGGTCATGCAAATATTTGTGCACGATTTTTCAATACTTGAAGTCTAAGAATAGTTTGAGGAATGGTTGTTGAATTCCAGGCCTGATGTCGTGTCAATACATGCACTTCTCTTAACTGAGGCTTGTTGGATAAAACTTGCCTTGAAAATTATGCCATTTATTGTCTTTGAGGTTTGTGCTTCAATTTCATTATATTTATTATTACTGGCTTGTATACATGTGGCATGTAAATAGCCAGACAGCAAAAAGTCTCTTAATTTGACCTATATAGGGGTATATCTTTGGGAAATGAAGCAAAGCTCTCTTTAAAATTTAAGATGGACATTATAAAGCAGCCTATTCAGATATCAATTCATAAATGTGACAATGTATATGCGATATATGTCAGATGTATTTAATGTACATAGATAAGAAATGGAAATTAAAGGAAAATGGTTTCAAATAGTTAAGATATCAAATTGGATATCAGTGAGTAAAACTGAAAGTGATGTCATTATCTGATATGGCTACAGTATGCATTTCATTGATGCTGTGTTGATATACTAACTGCTCGATAGAAACAGTTACATACAACCTTTACTCTTACATACTTCACTCATGCAGTAATATACAGACTTAACTCATAAGTAACATATTGACATACACACTTTACTCATACAGTAACATACAGACTTTACTCATACAGTAACATACAGACTTTACTCATACAGTAACATACAGACTTTACTCATACAGTAACATACAGACCTTACTCTTACAGTAACATACAGACTTTACTCATACAGTATCATACATACTTTACTCCTACAGTAACATACAGACTTTACTCATACAGTAACATACAGACTTTACTCATACAGTAACATACAGACTTTACTCATACAGTAACATACAGACTTTACTCATACAGTAACATACAGACTTTACTCATACAGTAACATACAGACTTTACTCATACAGTAACATACATACTTTACTCATACAGTAACATACAGACTTTACTCATACAGTAACATACAGACTTTACTCATACAGTAACATACAGACGTTACTCATACAGTAACATACATACTTTACTCATAAACGAAATACAGACTTTATTCATGCAGTAACATAAAGACTGCCCATGCAGTAACATACAGACTTTACCCATACAGTAACATACAGACTTTACTCATACAGTAACATACAGACGTTACTCATACAGTAACATACACACTTTCTCATACAGTAACATACAGACTTTTCTCATGCAGTAACATACACACTTTACTCCTACAGTAACATACAGACTTTACTCATACAGTAACATACACACTTTACTCATACAGTAACATACACACTTTACTCCTACAGTAACATACAGACTTTACTCATACAGTAACATACAGACGTTACTCATACAGTAACATACATACTTTACTCATAAACGAAATACAGACTTTATTCATGCAGTAACATAAAGACTGCCCATGCAGTCATACTTTACTCATACAGTAACATACATACTTTCTCATACAGTAACATACATACTTTACTCATACAGTAACATACATACTTTCTCATACAGTAACATACATACTTTACTCATACAGTAACATACAGACGTTACTCATACAGTAACATACATACTTTCTCATACAGTAACATACAGACTTTACCCATACAGTAACATACACACTTTACTCATACAGTAACATACACACTTTACTCATACAGTAACATACACACTTTACTCCTACAGTAACATACATACTTTCTCATACAGTAACATACAGACTTTACCCATACAGTAACATACAGACTTTACTCATACAGTAACATACACACTTTACTCATACAGTAACATACAGACTTTACTCATACAGTAACATACAGACGTTACTCATACAGTAACATACATACTTTACTCATAAACGAAATACAGACTTTATTCATGCAGTAACATAAAGACTGCCCATGCAGTAACATACATACTTTACTCATACAGTAACATACATACTTTACCCATACAGTAACATACATACTTTGCTCATGCAGTAACATACAGACTTTACTCATACAGTAACATACAGTAGCATACAGACATTACTCATACAGTAACATACATACTTTGCTCATACAGTAACATACAGACATTACTCATTCAGTAACATACAGACTTTACCCATGCAGTAACATACAGACTTTATTCAGGCAGTAACATACAGACTTTACTCATACAGTAACATACATACTTTACTCATGCAGTAACATACATACTTTACTCATACAGTAACATAGAGACCATACTCATGCAGTAACATACATACTTTACTCTTGCAGTAACATACATACTTTACTCCTGCAGTAAAATACAGACATTACCCATACAGTAACATACATGCCATACTCATACAATCCTAACTCATGCAGTATTTAAAAAAGGCACATTTGTATGCATTATATTATATGCACAACACATGGGCTAAGTCTAGGTTGACCGCTTTGCTGCGAAATTAGGCAGTTCAGTTTAAATCTTTTATTTTTCAATTAATTTGCACCAAGTACAAACATGTACCACTTCCATGGTGAAATCGGTAAATATGTCCACCCTTTGGGTGGAAGTCCCAGGTTCAAATCCTGGTTGGAGTAAAAATTTGTTTGGAAAAATAGCTGAATGAAACATTTTTTCAAGCATTTCTAAATGTTGGATTTAATTCAGTGTTATCAAATTCAATTTAAACAGCGGAATTTCTTTAAAACATATACGGTGATATATATGCTTGCAGTATGTCTAACATTAAATACATGTAACTGTCCCGTTTAATTACAGTTCAGTCAGAAATGCTTTCATGTAATTGTACTGTGTGTTTGGAGTTTAATCCCACGAAGTGGTACTTTTTTTTTGTACCACTATTAAATTCCTTCAAAACACCATGTTTCTATTTAGTAAAATTCACTAATGGTAGTTGTGTAATGTAACTTAGTCAACTTAATTATTTTGTGTTTTATTAGCTAAATTTGCAGCTAATGCAGCTTTAAGCTTTTAAAATTATGAAATACACTTTAATTTGATAAACTATACTGATAGAAATAAGTTTAGCACATAAATAACATGGTAAATCCCATTGAGCAGATTCAATGCTATGTGCTTCAGCCGCCATTAACAATATAATTAACATAATTAACAAGTATATGCAGGACATTATTTTTAAACGATATCTGCGAAAAAAGTTCTTAATTTCGTTCTTATTTCAAAATAAAGGGAAATAATTTTAAAATTTAAAACTTTGGTTCATAATTTCATTATAATGACAAGGTTAATGTCAATTGTTTTGCGTTTTTCATCACTCGAAACCCAGAATAGTTATTTAATAAAGTTTAACCTTTTTCTTGATAATATTCTTATTGTTAATGTGAAAAATGTTGTTTTATATAAATGGGAGATAACTCTGATACTTACTTTGAAGTGAAAAATAAGAACACCTGACATGCCAAAGTTATCAAATTTGCTTCACATTATAAAAATAAACATTCAGTTTCTTTAAGCTAGATATGCAAAATACCATGCTAAACTTATTTCTTTCGGTATATGTTATTTTGCTACAATACGGGGTCCCTTTTAATATATTTCCATGAGACCTCTTTTTTTTCAAAGCCCTCTTTTGTTAATGTTCTTAAATAAAAAAAACTATAGTATTTTGCTGCAATAATAGGTTCCTTTTAAAATATTTTATCATATATTAAATTGCATGTAAAGCTATAATAAGACAGGATCAAGTCATTAATGAAATATTCCCTGAGGCCCTCTTTTTTTTTCCTTAAGGCCCTCTTTCGTTAATGGTCTTAAAATGAAAAAACTATGGAACTGTTATTTTGATACAATTATAAATGTGTCTCTTAAAATATTTTTAACATATATTGAATTGCATTAAAAGCCCAGTTAGTAAATAATCTTCCCTGAGTCCCTCTTTTCTTCTTTAAGGCCCTAGGCCCTATTTTATTCATATTCTTCATTTTTATACCCCCTGCAAAGTATACTGGAATCACCTTGTCTGTCCATCCGTCCGTCCGTCTGTCTGTAGACGCAATTCTTGTCCGGGCTATTTCTCAATAACTCCTTCTTAGAATTTTGCGAAACTTGCTAGGAAGTATCAGTATCGAGTGGACATGCCCATACTGTGATGACGTTACGGTTCGATAATTTTCCACTGAGTTATGGCCCTTTGTAGTTGTAATATCTGTCCGTAGACGCAATTCTTGTCCGGACTATTTCTCAATAACTCCTTCTTAGAATTTTGCGAAACTTGCTAGGAAGTATCAATATCAAGATGACATGCGCATATTATCATGACGTTCCGGTTCGATATTTTCAACTGAGTTATGGCCCTTTGTTTTTCTTCTGATGTATATTTATTTTTAATGCATTTCATACAAGTTTAATTGGTAGTCAAATAGAAAATTCTTGTTCCGGCTATTTCTCTTAAAAAAACATGTTAGAATTTCATGAAACTTGCGACAAAGCATCAATATCAAGTGGAGATGCTCATATTATCGTGATGTTCCGGTTCGATAATGTTCCACTGAGTTATGGCCCTTTGTTAGAATTTACTGCAACTTGCTAGGAAGTATCAATATCTAATGGAGATGTGCATACTGTCACGACCTTCCGGTTCAATAATAAAACTTGCTATGTCCCTTTGTATTTTTAATGCATTTCATACTTGGTAGTAAAATAGAAAATTCTTGTCCGGGCTTTTTCTCTATAATATATGTCTATGTATCTTATAAGAACAAAGTCTATGTTTACCCACCCCACAAAAGTTGCCAGCTTGACGGCGACAGTTCTAGTTTTCTATGACCTTTGCATTTTTCTATGACATCACCCCACCCCCACACTCCCCCCCCCCCTCCCCACCCCAACACACAACCCCTACCTCCCCCACTCCCCTGCTTGCACGCTGCACTTTTTCTCATTGTGTGGAGTTTCATTGTAGTCTCATCAGTAGTTTTTAAGTTATCCTCCAGACAAAAGAGTGACAGAAGGACGGACGGACGGAAGGGCGGACATCCTAATATTTTGGGTTCAGGTGGCTACACCATTGTTCTCCCTATTGTCTAGGTATATAGCCACATAAACCCAAAAATAGCCACGTAAACCTACGGAATGAATAGAATTTACAGTTACTATTGTCCTTATAGCTATACCCCAGAACCCCAATCTGTTAGCTCGGACGGACAGACGGACTGACTGACTGACTGACAGATAAAGCGGAGACTATAATTATTCTCCCCAGAAAATTTCGGGAAGCATAATATTATTATTGTTTTGTGCCCTAAGTTTGAGCCTTAAAAATAGTGTCGGTCGGAAGACCAGAAACAAACCTTTGTCTTATGACATTCCAGAGAGTACATCGGAAGTTTTTCTTAAATAAAAATGAATGAATGAATGGTGTTTTACTTCGCAAAAACTGACGAAAGATGAAGAAATGAAGGATAACTAATATATAAAGGATATATAAAGATAAAACTATTTACAAATAAGGGATGTTATGGTAATAATATAAACAATATATGTAAATCAACAAATGCCCGAAAACAGGTTCTTAAAGAAAGATGGCCATGTTCGACATTAAATCAAAATCAAAAACTACATGCCAGGCAAACCATGTAAGCTCCAAATTTTATCACTTATGTTTTTAGCTTGACTGATCACTTATGCCGTGGTGCGGTGTCCGTCGTCAGTCCATCCTTAAACTTTTTTTGTAGCGTCTACTCCTCTGAAACTACTTGACGGGTTTTCATGAAACTTTACAGAAATGTTGCCCATGAAGTCTAGTTGATCCTAGCAAAAATTCATGTTGATGTGAAATCCAAGCTGGCCACCACAGCTAAAAATAGATTTTTAAAAAACAAGTTTATTGCGACTACTTCTTGAAAAACTATAACTGATATTGACATGGAACTTTTTCTAAAAGGATCAGCATGACATGATGTTGGTACTTGTCGAAAATCATTTCGATTCGACGTTAAACATGGCAGCCAGCGGCCATCTTTGTTTACATAGAGTTATATAGTAAAAATTTGTAGCGGACTACTCCTCTGAAACTCGTTGAAGGATTTTCATGAAACTTCACAGGGATGTTGCTCTTGATGATCCTAGAAAAATTTCAGGCTGGCCAGAAATTCAAGATGGCCACCATGGCTAAAAATAGATTTTTAAAAACTACTTTGTAGCGACTACTTCTTGAAAACTATAAGTGATATTGATATGGGACTTTTTCTAAAATGATCAGCATGACATGGTGTGATCCTTGTTAAAAAAAAAATTGATTAGACATTAAACATGGCCGCCAGTGGCCATCTTTGTTGACATAGAGTTATATAATTAACATTTGTAGCGACTACTCTTAAACTACATGACGGATTTTCATGAAACTTTAGGTTGCTCTTGATGTCTAATTGATCCTAGCAAAATTTCAGTCCGGCTGAAATTCAAGATGGCCACCACGGCTTAAATAGATTTTTAAACAACAAGTTTGTACTGACGACTTCTTGAACACTATCAGTGATATTGATATGGGACTTTTTTCTAAAATGATCAGCAGGACATGATGTTGATTGAACCCGGCCGAAAGTTATTTTGATTCAACATTAAATATGGCTTCCAGCGGCCATTTTTGTTTACATAGAGTTATATGGTATAAGCGTGTAGCGACTACTTCTCTAAAACTACTGGACAGATTTTTATGAAACTTCACAGAAATGGTGATCTATCAAAAACCTATCAGTAGGTCATTGACCTCTTGTTTAAATAGTAACCACACAATTGTATTGTTAGCCATCTTGACCATTTTGAATGAATATGAATGGTGTTTTACATCATGTTGACACAAATTCTGGTTAACCTTATTGTACTCTACTCAACATTTTGGGTTCTATTTCCGTTAACCCTTAACCCGCTACATATAATGGACAGTTCTTTCTTTGAATTAAGACCATTCCATTTATGAGACAAAAGGGTGTTTGGGGGTAATGATTGATCAGCAGCCAGACATTGTAAACTCTTATCATCCTGCGAGTTATATGATAAGAAGTTATTGGCAGGCTGATCAGGGTTTATAATGTACGCAAAGGCCATTAAAGTCATGCTTAGCGAGTTAAGAGTTAAGTTTCATGAAAATCCATTGAGTAGTTTCAAGTGTAGTTGCACTAAATCTTTCCCGAACAACTCTGTAAACAAAGATGGCAGGTAGCGGTCATGTTTGACACTGAATAAAAATGAAGTTAGTTTATAACCAACTTAATGCCATGCCCACTTTGGTTGAGGTTCTAACACAATTTTTTATTAGCATTCGCCACGAAAATGTATCGTTGAAAATCTATTTTTAGCTGTGGTGGCCATTTTGAATTTCCGGAAGACATTTACTTAGGATCGACTAGACTTAGGATCGACTAGAAAGAACTCAAGAGCAACATTCTGTGAGCTTCATGAAAATCCATCAAGTTGCTACAAAATGTGGGCTTCACAAAAAAGTTTACCGTCAAAAGACGGCATAATTAGCTCTTGCGTCGCCTGCCATGTGCTTATTTCAGCAAGGTTAAATACCATTCCAAGTTACGAGCTTGGTTAGGTTACAGGTTAAAGTTGTATGATAAGTGGCATAACTCTGTCAAGATGAATTTAATTGGATTTTATAGTAGCACCAACAGCTAAGGTCAAATGGCGACTTTCCAGCTTCCATTGGTGGAGGAAGACATAAGGTGCCCCTTCAGTTTTTGTGCACGGGCGGGCACCTTGGTAGAACCACTGACGTTCTGCAAGCCAGCTGCATAGCTTCCTCACATAAAGATCGAACCCACAGCATTGATCTCAAGTCAGAGACACCACTTGGCCACGGATGCCCCATGTCTGCAAAGACAAGTCGGAGTTTTTGGAAATATGTCATGATATTCCTGAAAGTAGTTTATGCCGAAGAAGTGCCTGAAGTTTCATGAACTTTTCAAATACTTTCCAAGTTATGGCCAAGGTTAAATTGAAGGTAAAATATGACGGACGATGGATGAACAGACAGTGATCCCTAAGTATCTGTCAAGCTAAGCAGGCGACAAGAAAATTATTTTACTACCACTGGTTAAAAATTGAAAACAGCCACTGTATATTATAATTCACAATATTTATTTAAAAACAAAATATTTGTATATCTCAACAATACAAACAATTTACCACATTAAACAATAAACATACCAAGTTGTTTTAGAATGTGTCGTTAAGGGTTATAAAGAAAGCCAGAAGTCGAAAAAGAACTTAATATAACAGTGTTTTCACTGTTTTGAGAAGTGAACGAGTCCGTCCTTTCTGTGAGTTGTGTATGAGTTCTTTTCCTAGTTTCAACCTTTTACATTTAAAAACCTTTATTGACACATTCAGGGTGGACACAGATTTTTCCCTGACTCAGCATACCTCCATCCTCCCCTTATAGCCGTACCTTCACCACCAAATATCACATACGGTACCGGGTATATATTATTTATTTCCATTTTTAATGTTTTCTTATTTTTATATTCAAAATGAGGCAAATGAATACCATTTAAATTGTTTATAATTGATGTAATTTTAAATCATATATAACTACTTTTGTTTATAAACATCGTTTGGTGCGATATAATGTCCACGTGAATAGATTAGGCATGGTGGAAAATGAAGGGACACACAGCAATCTTCAGGTCTGTTTTTCTTATGCATGAATTGTTTTGTTGAATATTGTGGAGTTGAATTATACTAATGGTGTCCCCAATTTTTTTTAATATAATGCAAAAATCATTTAAGATGCATAAAGTAAAATTGCCTCAGTCAATCATAAATATTTGTTATTGGCTACACATGTACAGTAAGAACAAAACATGGATAAATTAATTAGAATCTGATTATCGCTTTATTTGCCTTCACTGAAATGATCCTCAGTATCTAAATTCCAACTTTTGGATGAAAATAAGCAAAGATTGCCATGTAAAGGAATAAATCTTAATCTAAATCATGTTAAACATTTAAGTTAGGTATATACAGAGCGTATGTTTAACTAGAAAATAAAATAACACTAAGGCATGGGTGCCAAGTTTGAAGGCTGTCTCTCTGTCACCCCAACATTTACAAAAATCCTTAAAATCCTTGGATGTAAAACGTTTGTACGGACAGACACGAAGTGATGGACACACATGGGTAACATATATGCTCGTCTCACATGGGTAACATATATGCTCGTCTCAGTTTATTTATTGGGTATAAAAAAGGGTGAGTAAATAAAATACTATTGAAGCTTATCTACAGCTCTGTTTATACACACATTATATTAGACTGGCATCAGTCGTTAATATTATAACCTTTTAACTATTATAGAATGACGTTAGCACTAAAAGAGGCAAATTCTTATAGCCGTACGTACCTTCACCACCTAATACCATATATTTATGAGCATATTTAGATTTTCTCCCATTTTTAATGTTTTCTTATTTCTTTATCTCAAACATGAATTTGTGTGTTTTGTTGAAGGGACTATACAGATAAAATTCCTGGAGTTTTTCCAATTTTTGCATTGTTTTCAATTTCCCAGATTTTTCCCTGCAGAGAATTTGTTTTTGCCATTTTCTCTATTTTTTTAAAGAATCCATCAGGCCACGCTGAAAAGTTACAATGACAGCGGAGTTGAAAATAGGGTTTTATAGTGCACCAACATAAAAAGGTTATATTGTGCCAATGGAAATGAACATTCCAGGCTCACTCTCCATTACTCTCTCTCACGATATTAATTTCATTGATACTTCAAAAATTTCACAATTTGAATCAAGTCATGAGAGCACATGACCATACACTGCCCTAAATAATTTCAATCCAAAACAACAAATATCCTCTACATATGAACCGAAAAAGTTAGAAACAAACAGTTACGAGTAAATTTTAATTGGCACATACAAGTTATTATATGACCTGAACACTTGGATAGATTTTGATAAACAGTTTTGTACTGTAATTTTGCCGTTATTTGGCAGATTAGTTTTTTTACGGCAACAATGATCGCGCAGTTGTGGATCTCTTTTCCTGTTCTTTGAGTTCTCCCTTTTAAACAATTATGCTAATAATCCAGAATTCCACGCTGCTCTGATATAAGGCTCGGGTGAAGATATCGATGTCCGAGTCGAGATGCTCACTGTGATCACTATACAGACCAACTGCAGTGGAGACAGGAGTATCTGAAATTATCATAATCTATTTATACATTTTAAATAATTTTAACTTTAATGTTTTTTGCATTATTAAACTTTATCAGCGGATGATGTAGTGTCAGCAACATTTTTTAACATCACGACAACCAATTTTTGTGTTCGGAGTTCATAATATTTAACGATTATAAATAATTTTCCATTGGCACTTGAGCAAATATTTCAAAAAATAAGTAAAAACAATATACCCTTACTGTCTATGTAAACACATGGTAATAAAGATAGTTGACACCACCATCGTTTCAAAGGCTGTGTCTGTCAAATTAACGATTTTAGGCCTTGAGCCAGGACCCAAAATTTTCGATATTGTTACCAACTCGAGGGACAAATTCTACCATCACTTTTTGAAAAGAGCAATGTATATAGATTACATTTTTCCATGATAGCAATCTGGAACAGGTAGCTTATATAAACAAAAATCGAACATTAATAGGTTATCATTGTAGCCCTTTCATATAAGTTTTTGATGTTCATTTTTGAATGTCACACTTGTGTGAATAATTATTGATGTACTTTTTAAAGATGCACTTAAGTTTACTATTCACTGAGTTAAATAAAGCGTAAATAAGCTCTTCTTTAGCACTAAATTCAGTTTAAAATCTCTATTTTGCTTCAAATTAGAAGTCAATTTACCCCACCCACTATTGACACATTTTTATTCGTTTAGTTTAGTCAATATTTTTTGCAATATGTATGTGTAAACTTGTAAGAATCAGTAATTTACAACCTTTCTACATGATATTTTATAATATGAATAAGGGATTGTTATGATATATTGTAGAAATTAAGTACTAAGAAATGTTCATGGCATTGCACATATGTGTTCAGTTAAGCCTGATAAGTTGAGACACATGCCAAACTGGAAGTATAAGCCTTCCTCAAAGTAACTGCAACATAAATAGTATTAACATGGACTGATATATACGTATATTGCACAGATGACACATAGTCCAAAGGATTCTAGATAAAGGAAATGTGCGGTTTAACATGTGCTTTTTTAACAAAAGTCTTTTTAGGTGTATACATCATGGCAATACTTATTATGATTACACATTTGGATTATGTATTACACATAAATACATGAAAACATTGTATATTGCAACGCAAAATCTTAAAAGTTGTCTATTTTAATACTTTTTAATTACAATTTATGCATATTTTAAGGATTTGTACACCTGAATTACCCCACCCATATAAAACACAATGAAGAATTCTGCATATGAAATGTAAAAATAGTAGTATATGCATTTACACGAACAATTTTTGAGTTACTGAAAAAAAGAATCGACAAAGATGGATTGATTTGAATTGGGGTTTTACGGCTCACCAACACAAACATGTTATATGGCGCCAACAGGAATGAACATTCGACCCGGCTCACTCTTCATCTAGATAAAAATTTGCAGAATGTGCCTAGAACCTTCTTACTTGCAGAACTGCAGAGTTGCTGCAAATTCTCTAGTAATCACTCCACTTTTCACTGGAGCCACGATCACTGCCACCACTGAAGTAGCACCTGAAACAATACAGGTTTCATGATGAAAATAATGAACAAAAATGATTAAGTTAATATGAATTCGGGGAAATTTTACCCCTATGCCTGGATATGCAGTGGTCATATTCTTGCCCGGGAACCACATGGCGTCGACGAAGAAATATCTTTAGGGTGATACCCAGATCACTGTTACTTACCATGGCAACTATTTGTTAGTATTGGTGCAGTTGTTACAATATCACCTGCTTAGGATATGTTTATGTGTCGATGTGCCGTAAAACACTATTCATTCTTTGTATCTAAACATAGGTTGTGATGTTCTCCGTTCTTGATTTAGAGTATGGAATTAACCTAGGATAGTAAGCATCAACCCTACATTGCAAGTGGAATGATTATTACCTAAAAAGGTGTATTGCCAATGAAGAGAGAGAGGGACTGTGTGTGTGTGGGGTTGGATATATAGGCATTTAGGAACCTGCCCTACTGACGAATAGACAGTTGGATATATAGGCATTTAGGAACCTGCCCTACTGACGAATAGACACCTATGTTTCTTTAACATGATGGGAGAAAAAAAAAAGCAATACTCGGGATCGCCTGGTTTACGTCCCTATCCGACGGACGAGGGTAAAAGTGTCTTTCCCAAGAACACACAGACAGAATTCACTGGCTCCGGTGAGGCTTGAACCAGGGTCCTCTGAATTTAAAGTCCCTTGTGCTATCCACTGCATCAACAGGCTGTATGCGCTCAAGCAGGATTACTGCATTAAGATGCATACAACTAAAATGTTAATCCGTCATAAAGGTTAAGATGGGTTCACAACGGTCTCTCTTATCTAGCAAGTTAGCATCAAGTTCATGTATGTCGAGTTGCAATATGCCTGCAAGCCTTATATATGCCCAGCTCATTGCTGTTTTGATGAACAAGGCAATTAATGCCTTGGGATAAAACAAGACAATTAAGAATACTCAGTACATATTATCTGATTTAAATAATATAACTTAATGTGACAATATAACATACATATAAGATATAAAAAAGAATCAAACGCTTCCAGATAAGAATCGGTACCCAGTGCATCGAAATAGATTATATTTAGTGACCACGGTTAGTTTACTGATGTTACTCTAAAAGCTATATCCGACATACAGGTGCTACTGCAGTTAAAGTAGCTATCCCGCTAACAACAGCCACATTTTACAATATAGGTACATCCTTTCTAAACCTACTGCACATGATGTATATACATAACTTACATCGTTTGAGAATCAAAACTCTATAGATACAATATAAAAAGCTTTAACCAGCCAGACAAAAAAAAAAAAAAAACGGATAATTCATTTTACACATTCAATTACGGATATTACAAAAAACCATGAATAAACATATACTTTTAAGCGACACATATGCATTATTATACGAGATGAACACCTGGATAGAGTTTTGATAAACTGTTTTTGTAGTGTAATTTTGTCGTAATTTGGCAGGTTATTTTAAAATTTGTATAACAAACACATAACTATCAACAGTTAAACCGTAAAATGCATTTTCTTTTTCTTTCTGTTTTTTTTTGCAATTTGTCAAAACTACAGTGGTCTATTTTGTGATTTTAGTTCGTGGATTTATTCAATATGCGATTTGTAAACATGGTGAAGGTATGGAATACCTTATCAAAAGTCACATTCTATATATATTTCAGTTCGATTAAAACTTTTGAAGTGATTTTATGAAAAGTGTACAACTTCAAGCTTAAGATTATTGTCCTGTACCAAATAAATGGTGTCCCTTGAATCAAGCCTGGAATCAAATTTGGCCCTGTCCTGGGGGTCACACTATAACATAAATTGTTGTTGTTTCTTAAAACAAGAGACCCACTCGCCTTGTCTCAACGTGCTCTCTTGTTTTAAGAAACAACAACAATTTCTTTATATAAATCTGTAAAACTGTGACCCCCGTAGTGGCCATATTTGACCCCATTGTCGCCATTTGAACAAACTAGGTAGAGGATCATATGCGAACTATTATTTAGCTTTTGAAGTATCAGAGTAGCTGTTTGAATATGTTTTCCTATATAATTCAATGATATAGTGTGACCGGGACAGGACCAAATTTGATTCCAGGCTTGATTCAAGGGACCCCATTTATTTTGTACAGGACAAAAATCTTAAGCTACATGTAGCTAATTACACCTCTAGCTCTTGTAGTTTCAGAGAAGATGTTTATAGACGTTCCTACATAACTCTATATAAATATGTGACCCCCGGGACCGGGCGAGATTGACCATAAGATCACCATTTGAAAAAAAAGTTGGTCGAGATCGATACTCTTATGCTACATGCATCGTATTAGACCTCTAGCTCTTGTAGTATCAGAAAAAGAATATTTTATGGACTTTCCTATATAACTCTTTGTAAAACTTTAACCCCAGAACCGGGCCATAGTTGGAAACAGAGTCACGATTTGAACAAAAGTGGTAGAGAACCATAAGCTTGTACAAAATAGTAGACCTCTGGTTCTTGTTTTTTTTTTAAAGAAGAGATTTTAAAGATGTTTCTATATGACTATGTAAAAATATGACCCCTGGGACGGAGCCAGATATGACCCCAGGGTCAACATTTTAACAAACTTGCTAGTGGACCATAAGCTTATGCTTCATGCATAATATGGGACCTCTAGCTCTTACAGTTTTAGAGAAAATCATTTATTTTTAAAGATTTCCTATATAACTGTATGAAAAAATGTTACCCCCGGGGCTGGACCATATTTGACCCTGGGGTCACCATTTTATAACTAATTGGTAGAGGACCCTAAATGTATAATACATGCAAAATATTAGACCTGTAGCTCTTCTAGTTTCAGCGAAAACGATTTTTTAAAGAAACAACAGTTTTGCTTAAAAGGGGGAGATAACTCTAATAACAGGAATCAGCTACCCTGTTCACACTGCTATCATGGATTTTTTGTTTCTCTACAAGGTACTCAATAACATGGTACTAGTGAGAATTTGTCCCTTGAGATGGTAACAAAAAAGTGTATGGCTCACGGTCTATTTGTTTCAAATCCTTTACACCATTCGTGCCGATTCCAGTTCATCACAATATATTCAAAGTTTGCACAAAAAAGCACTCTGTGGGGAGAAATTTAAGTAAAATCACAGATTGCTACCATTACATTTCCTACATATGTTAACTTCTGGTTGTACTCAAAGAAGTGATCCGACTGGATGTTTTAACAGTAAAAACATATTCTAAATTGATGATATACCTTTTAATACTATATAACGCAAACAGTAAGCTGCCTGCTCTGGACCATGCGTACATCAATATTACATTCTCTGAAAATAGACAAAAATAATCACAAATCATTTTTCCTTGCATGGCCCAGTAGACAGGATGGCGGACATCAAATCAGTGCTTGGCAAGACAAGTTCCCTTAGCCTGATCAGTTGGATGGGGTGGTACTGTGTATCGGAATCTATTCTCAGAGCATCAATTCAATAGTAAGCTTAGGACAGGTTCTCGGATTCCAATGTATCCCCTCTGGGATGGCTCCAAAATAAATATACTGTGTTGACGAGACTCGGATTCCTATGCATCCCCTCTCTCTGGGATGGCTCCAAATAAATATACTGTGTTGACGAGACTTGGATTCCTATGCATCCCCTCTCTCTGGGATGGCAGGTGGAGATTTTACAATTTGTCCTAAAACGCTTAAAGTTGTGATAAGACTTCTGCACCAGCTGGCTAACTAACATTTATAGTGGGGCATAAAAAAAAGGTCTGCTCATTATATCAGAAGAATTATTATCAGACACATCTTTATCAACTAAACACACTGCAACTTAAATGTTTACCATACAAATGTTTTATCAGAAATGCACTGCAAAATTTATGTTTTTGATAAGGAGGAGTTCAGAAAGAAATGGATTTAAATTATTGTTTTGACACCCCCACATTGTTTCGTAATTTATTAATATGTTTATATATTGTATCAAATTTTATCCTTCAAAGTTATAAAGATCCATTACCTTTTTTTTTTTAAATTCTTCAAATGAATCCATTAATCCATTCTGAATCAGCCAGATCTCGTGCTTCTGAGGATTTTAATTGTAGTCCATTCTTTGGTCCCACCTCCATAGCACGAGAGAATGACTGGGTATGGAAATTACAGTTGCAAAATAAAGAACTGGAAAAAAAAAGGTAAATGATTAACATGAATTAAATAAAGGAATGTGTGTGGTGATGCCATATTCATTTTGAATTATTTTATTAACAAGAACATATTGGTAGATGCAGGTCATCCTGTAATAAAAAATTATCCAAGAAAATAATAGTTAATGCATGCTAACATTACTTAGTAGATTGCCTTAAAATGTTTGCATAACCTAAAACTGCCCCATCTGCAGCAATTTTTCCTAAAGTGGTAGAAATATTGACTAGCATCTATAACCAACAAACTGAAAAAATGAGTCGATGCATGTTCATAGAATAAATAGTCCAGTCTACTAACTGGGTTGTGACTGAATTCATCCAGCAAAATTTTTGTTATTAAATGACCTGAACATTTGGATAGAGTGTTGAGAAACAGTTTTGTAGTTATTTGGCGGGTAAGTTTCTTTAAGGCAAGAATGATCGCACAGCTGTGGATCACTTAAATTCCCTTTTTATTGTTTTTGTGTTTTCTTTTTTTAAATGTCGTGACTTCATCTAGAAAAATCTAAAAACGAAACAATGGGTTCAATTCACTTCTTGTCTTTCATATGGTCAAACCAACATTGCATGAGCAATGTGAATTAGAACAAAAAAAGGGAAGAAAAAAAAAATAAAAAAAATCCACAAACCCTGCAGCATGACATTAGTGGACTGATCTGCATGCATATTCTGTGGGTTCTTCAGCGATTTTCAAATTTCTCCTTTCATACTATTTTTCTTTCATCATGTGCACGGCATTGTGTTGATCATCTGTGGCTTCCTTCATAGACAGCTGCCATCTACAAGTTTGGTCGACCAAAATCTTGTTAAGGCTTTATCTTCTTTTGTTGACTGCAAGGCTGTTGTTCTTTCCGTCATGGCATAAATACCAACTGCTAATCAGGATCTCTACTAATGTTTGAGTCCAACTGTTAAAATAGATATTTAAACACATACCAAACATAGTGGAGCGCTGTGGTCTAGTGGTAGAGCGTTGGACCCACGATCCAAGTTGTGGGTTCGATCCACGCCATAACCATATGGGTTGTGTCCCTAAACAAGACACTTTGTCTGCATTGTGGTTCAGGAAGACAATCAAGAAGTACCTTAGAAGCCAACCGCTTACAACGGTATCAAATACAGTAAGACAACACCAGTTCAAACGTAGAGCTAGTGCCAGATCGGGCCTTCACTGATTCGCCAGTCCTGTTGCGTTTCAGTTTTATGTGGATAGCCTCACCCAATGATAACTCAATGTTTTTAATGCCACTTTGAACAAATACATTGGATGCCCAACATTGGATGCCCAACATAACATGCCTACTCTCCGGTAACGTGTCGGGGTGATATTAAACACTGGAACTTAAAGCCAGCCGATCTGATTCAGCCAGAAAATCACTCAACTGGCTCCATGTTCCTGTTTTTACCAACTATCAGCCAAACCAGAAACCACACAGACTGTCGGGCATCCAATGTAGTTGTTCCAAGTGGCATTAAAAACACTGATATATCATTGGGTGAGGCTATTCACATCAAACTCAGACGCAACAGGACTGGCGAAGCAGTGAAGGCCTGATCTGGCTCTAGCTCTATGTTTGAACTGGTATTTTCTTACTGTATTGGATATCGTTGAAAGCGATTCGCTTCTATGGTACTTCTTGATTGAAACACACATTATTTTGATTTACCTTTTTTAATTCCTTATTTAATTTACTTATTTTTTTATTATTTTTTTTTACTTATTTACTTTTTATTTCTGTATAAACTTTTTATTTCCTTATTTGATTTCATTTCCTTATTTGATTTCCTTATTTTATTATTTATTTTTATTTTAATTGGCACAGTTAAAATAAAAAGAACATTTGTTGTTTTGACATTCGCACTAGTGACGAACATCAAATGTTTTCTTACTTTAGCGATGAAATAACGTCCGTTAGACTTGGATCTACCCAGGAAGACAATCAAGAAGTACCTTAGAAACTTTCGCTTGCAACGATATCGAATACAGTAAGAAAACACCAGTTCAAACATAGAGCTAGTACCAAGTCGGGCCTTCACTGCTTCGTCAGTCCTGTTGTGTCTCAATTTTATGTGAATAGCCTCACCCAATGATAACTCAATGTTTTTAATGCCACTTTGAACAAATACATTGGATGCCCAACATAATATGCCTACTCTCCGGTAACGTGTCGGGGTGATAATAAACACTGGGACGTAAAGTCAGCTGACCTGATTCAGCCAGAAAATCACTCAACTGGCTCCATGTTCCTGTTTTTACCAACTATCAGCCAAACCAGAAACCACACAGACTGTCGGGCATCCAATGTAGTTGTTCCAAGTGGCATTAAAAACACTGATATATCATTGGGTGAGGCTATTTACATCAAACTGAGATGCAACAGGACTGGCAAAGCAGTGAAGGCCTGATCTGGCACTAGCTCTATGTTTGAAATGGTATTTTCTTACTGTATTCGATATCTTTGAAAGCAATTCACTTCTATTTAGGTACTTCTTGATTGAAACGCATTATTTTGATTTACTTTTTTTTTTAATTCCTCATTTCATTTGCTTATTTTATATATTATTTTTTTTACCTGTTTACTGATTATTTCCTTATTTTATTTCCTTATTATATTTTCTTATTTTGTTTACTTTTTTTTATTTTATTTTTTTTATTTTAATTGGCACATAAAATAAGAACATTTGTTGTTTTGACGTTCGCACTGGTGACGAACATAGAATGTTTTCTTACTTTAGCGATGAAATAACGTCGGTTATTCACTCCAAAACAACAAATATCCACTACATATGAACTGCAAAAATTAGAAACAGTTTTACCATTATTATTGTCGCCATCATCATCACCATCATCAGCAGGACTACCATGGTTACATACCATTATCACCATCATTGTCATCAACACCATTTCTACCATCCACCATCATCACTTCCAACCATGTCACCATCATCACCACCAGCATCAGCAGCACCAATACCATCATCATCTTCAGTAGCACCACCATCATTAAACATATCAATGCAAATATAAAAGAAACACATATTTTTTATTTTATTTTTTATTTATTTATTTTTTAATTCCTTATTTCATTGGATCTACCCAGGAAGACAATCAAGAAGTACCTTAGAAGCCAATCGCTTGCAACGGTATCAAATACAGTAAGAAAACACCAGTTCAAACATAGAGCTAGTGCCAGATCGGGCCTTCACTGCTTCGTCAGTCCTGTTGTGTCTCAATTTTATGTGAATAGCCTCACCCAATGATAACTCAATGTTTTTAATGCCACTTTGAACAAATACATCGGATGCCCAACATAATATGCCTGCTCTGCGGTAACGTGTCGGGGTGATATTAAACACTGGGACGTAAAGCCAGCTGACCTGATTCAGCCAGAAAATCACTCAACTAGCTCCATGTTCCTGTTTTTACCAACTTCTATCAGCCAAACCAGAAACCACAGCCTGTCGGGCATCCAATGTAGTTGTTCCAAGTGGCATTAAAAACACTGATATATCATTGGGTGAGGCTATTCACATCAAACTGAGACGCAACAGGACTGGCAAAGCAGTGAAGGCCTGATCTGGCACTAGCTCTATGTTTGAACTGGTATTTTCTTACTGTATTCGATATCGTTGAAAGCGATTCGCTTCTAAGGTACTTCTTGATTGAAACAGATATTATTTTGATTTACTTTTTTTTTAATTCCTTATTTCATTTGCTTATTTTATAAATTATTTCTTTTACCTATTTACAGATTATTTCCTTATTTTATTTCCTTATTTTATTTTCTTTGTTTACTTATTTTTCCTTTTTTTTTTTTTTTTTAATTGGCACATAAAATAAGAAGAACATTTGTTGTTTTGACGTTCGCACTGGTGACGAACATAGAATGTTTTCTTACTTTAGCGATGAAATAACGTCGGTTATTCACTCCAAAACAACAAATATCCACTACATATGAACTGCAAAAATTAGAAACTGTTTTACCATTATTATTGTTGCCACCATCATCAGCAGGACTACCATGGTTACATACCATTATCACCATCATTGTCATCAACACCATTTCTACCATCCACCATCATCACTTCCAACCGTTACCATCATCACCACCAGCATCAGCAGCACCAATACCATCATCTTCTTCAGACATTATATAAATGCAAATATAAAAGAAACATTATTTTTTATATTATTTTTTACTTATTTACTTTTTAATTCCTTATTTCATTTGCTTATTTGATATATTATTTTTTTTACTTATTAACTGATTATTTCCTTATTTTATTTCCTTATTTTATTCCTTATTTTATTTTTTCTTATTTTGTGTACTTACTTTTTATTTGATTTTTTTTATTTTAATTGGCACATAAAATAAGAAGTAAATTTGTTGTTTTGACGTTCGCACTGGTGACGAACATAGAATGTTTTCTTACTTTAGCGATGAAATAACGTCGGTTATTCACTCCAAAACAACAAATATCCACTACATATGAACTGCAAAAATTAGAAACAGTTTTGCTTATTTGATATATTATTATTTTTACTTATTTACTGATTATTTCCTTATTTTATTTCCTTATTTTATTCCTTATTTTATTTTCTTATTTTGTTTACTTACTTTTTATTTATTTTATTTTAATTAGCACATAAAATAAGAAGAACATTTGTTGTTTTGACGTTCGCACTGGTGACGAACATAGAATGTTTTCTTACTTTAGCGATGAAATAACGTCGGTTATTTACTCCAAAACAACAAATATCCACTACATATGAACTGCAAAAATTAGAAACAGTTTTACCATTATTATTGTCGCCACCATCATCACCATCATCAGCAGGACTACCATGGTTACATACCATTATCACCATCATTGTCATCAACACCATTTCTACCATCCACCATCATCACTTCCAACCATGTTACCATCATCACCACCAGCATCAGCAGCACCAATACCATCATCTTCTTCAGACATTATATAAATGCAAATATAAAAGAAACATTTTTTTATTTCATTTTTTACTTATTTATTTTTTAATTCCTTATTTCATTTGCTTATTTTATATATTATTTTTTAACTTATTTACTGATTATTTCCTTATTTTATTTCCTTATTTTATTCCTTATTTTTTTTTTTTTTTTTGTTTACTTACTTTTTATTTGATTGGTTTCATTTTAATTGGCACATAAAATAAGAAGAACATTTGTTGTTTTGACGTTCGCACTGGTGACGAACATAGAATGTTTTCTTACTTTAGCGAAGAAATAACGTCGGTTATTCACTCCAAAACAACAAATATCCACTACATATGAACTGCAAAAGTTAGAAACGAACAGTTTTACCATTATTATTGTTGCCACCATCATCACCATCATCAGCAGGACTACCATGGTTACATACCATTATCACCATCATTGTCATCAACACCATTTCTACCATCCACCATCATCACTTCCAACCATGTCACCATCATCACCACCAGCATCAGCAGCACCAATACCATCATCATCTTCAGTAGCACCACCATCATTAAACATCAGTGCAAATATAAAAGAAACACATATTAATATGACAATCACCAATAGTCTATTTTTTTTATATTTTTTTTACTTAATTACTTTTTAATTCCTTATTTCATTTCCTTATTGCCTTATTTGCTTATTTTATTTCCTTATTTTTATTTGATTATTTACTTATTTATTTTTATTTTCGATATTTTATTTCCTTATTTATTTCCTTAGTTTTTTCCTTATATTTATTTACATATTTTATTGATTTTTAAAATGTTTTTATGTATAATGGCCAGAAGGGCTTACAATTCCTGTACTTTTTCCATTTGATCAAGGCAATAGTGGGGCTTAGTATGATGTGTAGGGGTGCCATAGGTATTTTTTACTAAATCATATTAATGTATTGATACTTCAAAAAATATTTTGTTTCCCAAAAAAAATAACCAACTCGAGGTGGTACAGTTCTATTTAATTTACATAATATCTAAGTCAATGTCAGTCTACGGCTTGGTCAGACTGGTGGAGTGAACATCAAAATATTAAGGTTGCCAACCTTAACACAAATGTAAAATTAAGTTTTACTTAAACGGTCATGGCGGTCAGAGGGGGTGGAGGGTGGAGGGTGGGGGACCTGGTCATATAAAGTATGTAAGTTTTACCTCTCTATGGAGAGGTTTGAAATATAATCCTAACCAATGTGGTGGTGAGATTGCATAGTTTACCAAGCCATAAAATACCTAACATAATCAACATCAGTTTGCTATTACAAGGCATGCCTATGACTTCTGAGCATGATTCGCAAAGCAAATATTGAAAGCATATAGGGTGTTAAGCAGCAGACATGTGCAGCCCTCCTCTGGGTAATGTCATGACCTGATTAGCTTCCCCTATTACAACTTGTTAGGCTGTCAGCCAAACCAGCCACCACAACAGGCTTCTTGCTACCGTGTCAGAATGTCTTTGCTCGACATCGGCCACTTTCCCCTACATGCGTTTCAAATATCTACTCCTAGCCTTAAGCAATGCTCAAAAACAGAACAACCTAATATCAGCAATTTGCAGCATTCAAGCTGTCGAGTTATGGTGCAAGATCCTCAAAATAAGCATTTACACATCACCACCCCTACCCCACCCCGTACACCTCTTACAGGAGGACGGGATACCCTGCCAATCCTAGTTACTACGAGAAGTGGGAGGGAAATCCTTTGAAAGAACAGCCGAAACGCGAGGGGTTACAACTGGAACCCGAGTGGGATTCAGTCGTACAGGAGGCCGGGACAACCTACCAAACCTAGTTCAAACCCCTGGTACTGGTGCTCGACTCTTCTGGGACAGAAGAGTCGCCGAAACAAGGGGTATAACAAGAATCTCAGTGAGATTCTGTTGTTCAGGACAGGGTTCTGTACCAGCCAGTGTAGCTGCTGAGCTCACAGTGATAGTCGCAGTGATATCCTCTGTGATCAGGGATGGGATACTAACATCAGCAGCTACATCCTCAGAAATATCGAACATGATATCCTGGGATGGAATGACAATAACCTTGGGAACCAAAGGTACAGAAGCACAAGAAACTGACCTGTCAGCAGAGCAACTCGACGGATTCCGACTGGGCACCAACAGACCATGTACCTGGAAAGACAAAAAAAAAGCACTGTAGCTATGATGACTTTAATATTCAAAAAAATCTGCGGATGCACGTCTCGCCTAAAGGTGACGGGCTAGTATATACAAGAGGTTAATATTAAAATGAAAGGGATACATGGCAATCTTGATTTTTTTTAAAACTCATGGCATCCCTTAGTTTTTCTACATAACTTATGATGCAAACTTTGGATGTTGTTGGTGGGACAACTACTTTAATATTAATTATAAGAATAGCAATTTGAATTATCAGTCTTTGAATTAACATTTGTCTCACTAGCCCGATTTTCTTATATACTCAATGAAAACCCATACATTTTCCTTTAGCCCGACTACATAAATTAAAAAAAATCACTAGTCCGAATGACATTTTACTAGCCTCGGGATTCGTGCTAGTGGGTTTTCCGAAGATTGAATTTTTAAAAAAAAAATGCAAATTACTAACTGTTGATTATACTGCACCAAGAATATGTGTAAACCTATGGTAGAATAACAAAGCAAAATTAAAACTCACAATTATATTTAATTATATGCAAGTACATTTATTAAAAGTCAAAATGATACTGGATTATAAATAAATTGAGATGCTCATTTTAACGTTTGATTAAAACTTCAAGATTGCCATGTCTCCCTTTAAAAACAAAATGACACTGTAGTAAAAAAAAATCCTTCACCCCAAAGAAAAGGTAGTTCAAGGTCATATATGAAACCAGTGTGTCTAAAAAATGATGCACTACCCAAGACATGTTAAAAAAAAGAAAATCATAGTTGTCAGGGGCGTAGCCAGAGCCTTTTGTAGAATACGCCCTGGGGAGGGTGCGGGAGGTGGTGTCCCCCTCCTGCGCTGGTGGGGGTCCTCCCCAGGATTTTTTTTTTTAATTTAAGTGCAATTTCGGAGGTTTGTGGCTTCATTTGAGCGAGATTTTGGAGGCTTTCGCCTCCATTCATTGTGTTTTTAAAATAGTGCCTCACCCCTTACCCCACTTCAATTTTTATTGCCGATTTTAACAAATAAGCACTTCTTTTTTTTCACATTCGATTTTCTAGAGTACGCCCGGGCATATGCCTGGCTACGTCCCTGGTTGTCTTCCAAAGATTAAACTAAGTTTGAAACATCTAGTGCATATTATATAAGTTCATGAGAATGTGACGTAAACGGAAGAATTACTAAGTTATCTGCCCTATATCACATTGTGATTCATTAAATACACATTTCCCAATGCTACTTGGCATGGGAAGCTTGAATATTTGCAGCCAGCACGTTTCATGGCTGATCAACTAGGGTATATAAATTGAGGCCCGCTGCTAGTGTTTTATTTGTATAGCACTGCTATATTGAGGGTAAGAATAGCTTAACAACACTTTGTAATTTACTTTAATGAAGAAATATATGTTCATAAGTTAGCTTTTGAATACAGAACTTATCTGGTAATTCTTAATTGTTTTTAGACCAATAATCAGAGCACAACAGAATAAATATACAACATTCTTTAATGTGTTATTATGTGTACTTGTCACAAATGCTTTATTGGGTGGGCCTCATAATCTGAAGAAAAATTGAATATCACACTTTGCTCATGAAATTGTATGGCTAACAGTGATTTAAAGTTACCTATAGAAATTCTCCCCCCCCCCCCCCCCCCCCCCCACCACCCACCCACCCCCAAATACAATAGGCTCGAAATATGTCTTTAAGCAAAGTTTGAAAGAGGCTCGAAATATGTCTTTAAGCAAAGTTTGAAAGTTCTAGTACATGTCATTAATGAGAAAGTGCAGGACCCAAATACAAAAGTACATTAAGTTATCTGTTGTTTGCTTAGGGGAGGCTTCCGTCGGAGTGTTCTTGGGCAAGACGCTTTCCCTTAGCCTTGTCCATCAGATGGGGACGTAAACCGGGTGGTCCCGTGTATCGGTCTATCCTCCGAGCACGTTAAAGAACCATAGAAATCTATTCGATAATAAGAGTAGGGCAGGTTCCCGGATTTCTATGTATCCTTCCCCTCTCTCTGGGACGGCTCTAAATAACATATACTGTGTCGATGAGCCGTTAAACAACATTCAATTCAATGCTTAGGGGAGGCACTCGCATATTATGGGAAGTACAGTGTGTCTCTTGTCTTTTTATTTAAAAGGCATTATTGTAATTCAAAGAAAATATTGAAGATAATCAAAAATATGACGATGGTGTGTCTGACAACACGCAACAATGAACTTGCTAGGATTAGTATAATTATCTCGATCGTTCATAGTTGGCCATTTCAGTCATTCATCTGGATGCAGTACTGCACTCTTGCTATATAAATATAGCTGTGCCATACCTGTTGATGTACGATTTGTGCTACATGTTGAAGCTTATATATCAGCGCCTTTATGTAAATAAACTTTAGATAGAACAATCAGTAACAGGCCTGCCAAACCTCCGGATAAAAATCCGGATTCTCCGGATTTTTTCAGTCGCTCTCTGGATCTCCGGATTTAAGTGTAAAATCTCCGGATTTTTCATTAAACAAAATGTTCATGATCTAACAGCTATATCTTCACAGTTCATCAGCTATTTCCCGAATCAGTCCTGTTACGCTTTCTAGTCAGAGGACGGGGGTCATCCGTGTAATGCACTGACTGAATATACAATTAACATCTAAAAAAAAATGTGCTAGAAATTAATGCTAATTTATTATTTTCTATAACTATCAAACAATGCATCAATTTGTATTAATTGCATAAATAATTTAAATTTGCGCTTAAAAAAAAAATCAAAGTTATCATCCAAATGTTGCAATGTTATTCAGCCGATTGCTCCATCAATAGTTTATTGACATGAAAGCAGTGATAAAACCTTCATCTGCATTGTAAAAAATAAACACTCAATGCAAATTATACATCAACGCATGTGGCAAGCGGCCATATTGTTTACTTAGCAACATGCACTATTTTCTGCGCCGTTGCCTTCCCGCTAACAGAATGTCAAGATTTTGAACATACCGAAGCGCCGTGATACACACGAGCCTTCACGATTGAGGAAGACAGTGTCTTTGTTTTTTTACACTCTCGTCAAAATCACATTTATATCAACAGACAAATAATTCAGGTTTCATTCATGGTCAGGATAATAATGCTAATGCTAAAGAATTGGTAAGGAATTGCTTAGAGACTGCATTGATGTATGTTAACTGCCATTAGGAAGAAATCAAGCAGTTTACCCAGCAGTTTTTTTAACAGTTTCTGCAACTTCTCAGCTGCTAGACTGCTAAGACCAGGACTGTTCAGTCAAACTTGTTCGACCTTTCACTGGTATAAAAACAGACTAATTTTGTAGACAAAAATGATGTGGCTATAGAGATTTAACAAAGCAAACTATTTAGCATTTTTTCAATAAAATCATAGGCCATAACTCTGGTGTTCCTAATCTTCGAATTGTCCAAGCTTTCATTAATTAATATAAAAATCTGGCAACATAGGTTTGGTATAAATGATCAGATGAAAAATGAAAGATCACTAAATGAAGCAAACATAATTCAAGGGCCACAACTCTGAATCTGAAGACTGCAAACTTGAAGCAAACAATAATATTTTTCCATAAATCAATGTCTATAACTCTTGCTGTTACTAATCTGATCTAGCTGGTTGTCAAACTTGTCATAACTTCAAGATATCTAAGGGCCCTGACAAATATTAAATAATTTGTAAAAATGGACATGGTAGATTGTTAACAAGCAGAATACAACAAGGGCTGGTGTTACTAACCAGATCTACACTGAACAAAAAAAGAAACGTCTGCTGATGTTGATGCTGACTGTCTAGACGGCAAAACAGGAAAAAAATGAATGGTGTTTTAAGAATAATTAGACAGGACCCCAACAATAGTCCAAAAAAATATGTTTTTGAAAGTTCAGTACACAAGGGAGTAAATACCCCTTTTTCTTAAAACATGCATTATGGCCACAAAAACTAACTAAATCTACGAAAAATACTGAAGTTTGTCCGAGACAATATTCTCTATATGTTCCTTACCAAAAAAATCACAAAAAACATAACACAGATTGTGCCAACAATCATCAAATTACCTCCCTTTAACATTTCCATATCATCCATAAAAGATTATTGCTTTCCATATTTGAAACTGTTTAATGGGATATTCAGTACGCACTAAAGTTACCATTGTGTTATTAAAACAATGTTTTTAAAGCTTTTATACGCCCTCAAAAACTGGCCTATGGAAATACCAGCAAAAAAAGTTGGTTCAGTATAGCTGTTTTTCGAAAATAAAGACCATGACAATGTTTAGTAGAGATCAAGTGCAGAATGAAAGTGACAGAGGGTTTAAATTTAAAGCAACAAAAAGTAAATGGACAATGATGACCAACGATGACGGACAGCGCACCACACCATAAGCTGTGTCTGGCCTTTTACGGAGTCGAAACTCAAACATTAATTAAACTGAAAGTAGGTGTTCCATTTCGGAGTAAATAATTATTGAATTATTGAATCAGCTCTACACCTTTAATAACTTTCCAGAATATTTCCATTCCCTTTAAAGGGACACAAGGCAATCTTGATTTTTTTTAAAAATTCGCAACATTCCATTAGTTTTCTTGGTAACGTTGCATTTTCATTAATATTAATTATAAGAAATTATAATATAAAGCAATTTTTTTTCCCATATTCTTTTAACTGACTGTCAATTATATTGCACGATTAATGTATTGCTGGCGTGGCGCAGTCGGTAGCGCGGCGGATTTGTAACCGGAGGCCCCGAGCACGTTAAAGAACCATAGGAATCTATTCGATAATAAGAGTAGGGCAGGTTCCCGGATTCCTATGTATCCTTACCCTCTCTCTGGGGCGGCTCTAAATAACCTGATGAGCCGTTAAACAACATTCAATTAATTAATGTATTGAAATCTATGGTAGAATCTTGGGGAAAATGAAATTTAATTATATGCAAGATGATACTGGATTAATAAATGGATAGAGACGCGTATTTAAATGCTTGATAAACATTTCATGATTGATACATGTCCCTTTAAAGGGAATGTGTTCTTGTGCTGGAGCTTTATATTATTGAGAGTTCTGAAAATCTTGGTAAATGTCGAAATAATTATCGAAATCGGATAATTTTGAGAACTGTGATGTCAGTTCTAAATTACCATACGGTATATGGAATATTTGTCATCCTAATTTACTCATTTATAGGAAAGAAAACCACAAAAGCCTATGAAAAAGGTATACTAATGTGTAATAATATACTTTATGATTAGTTAATGATTCTGTATTCATTGGTACTGAATTCCTTTTAATCGGGCAATTTTGAACTATGATAGCAATTTTTTCACCCATTTCAGAATGGCCCCCATTTTGTCATAAACTGGGAATTTTTCACTATCAAACAAAAGACATATAGTATGCTTAAATACTTTGCAAACACATAACCATGTATACATTCTCTTGTAGTATGTTATTACACTCACCAATAAGAATATATTGTCCTCTGTCTTCTAATTAAATATTCTAAAAAATATTTAAAATCAAGTAAAAAATTGTAGATTGGAAAAAAATTCACTCCAATTGGGAAAAATAAATACTTTTTGCCAGCCATTTTGGAATGGTATCGTTTTTCAGTACCACTTATATAAGGGGAAAAAACACACTGGTATGATGTCTCAAAATGGCGGCTTCCATTAACAAAATTCTTTCACCAGTTTCCAAGTTTTTCAAAACTTTTCAAAACTTGGATTTTTCCAGCACACTGCTTCATTCCCTTCAAGCTAAAAATCTGTCAACATCAGTATATTGCATGTTGCTGGCATAAGTGTGCAATAACAGACTGTCAACATCAGTATATTGCATGTTGCTGGCATAAGTGTGCAATAACAGACTGTCAGCGTCTGTATATTGCATGTTGCTGGCATACGTGGGCAATAACAGACTGTCAACATCAGTATATTGCATGTTGCTGGCATAAGTGTGCAATAACAGACTGTCAACATCAGTATATTGCATGTTGCTGCATAAGTGTGCAATAACAGACTGTCAACATCAGTATATTGCATGTTGCTGGCATAAGTGTGCAATAACAGACTGTCAACATCAGTATATTGCATGTTGCTGGCATACGT